>APFE031085493.1:0-11436 GCA_000404065.3 Pinus taeda | reverse complement strand
ACAGAGATTTTCCCTGGATCCCAAAACCAGGACTACCAGCTTGATTTTTCATTATTTTCCTTTCAATGTTACAATACATATTTATACATGTCGAAACATCCAATACCATGGACCGAAAACCATCGCGTCCAATACTATGGACCAAAAAACCATCGCATCCCAAAAACATGTGTGAAAATCATGCACAAAACCATAGGTGGGTCCGCCCAACCTAACATAGGTTCCAAAACCAAAATTTTCCTAGGCGCTGCCTTGGACCCCATAAAGTGGGGTTATGGGTGTCGTTCAAACCCCTTGTTAACTATGTGGAAAGAATATAACACAACCCAACAAAAAATATATGTACCTCTGATAGAACTTGTAAAGAGTGAGGCCTTTACGAAGCCCATCCTTGATGCCCTTGAGCTGAAAGCCATACAAGCATCCACTGACTATGTGAATTTACAAGATGATAAGCCTGCAGTTGTGTTGAGCCCAATGACCGAACCTGTTGATGACAATTCCCCATCGTTTTATGTCTCCTTGACCATTCATGACAAAATCCTCCACAATTGTCTGTTGGACACAGGTGCTAGCCATAATCTAATGCCCAAAGCTGTCATGGAAGAGTTAGGCTTTGACATCACTAGACCTTATCATGACCTGTTCTCCTTTGATTCAAGGAAGGTGAAATGTCTGGGGTTAATCAAAGATTTGGCTATCACCCTGACTCAACTGCCCATGAAGAGCATGATGATGGGTATTGTGGTAACAGATGTCCCTCCCAAGTTTGCCATGCTACTCTCCAGAGGATGGATTAAGAGGTTGGGTGGGACGTTACGAAATGACATATCTTATGCCACCGTCCCAGTTTTTGGAGGATAAAGTAGAAGGCTATACAGGGAAGCCCAACTAGCCTATATCATCAGTGATGAGAAGAATCCCACTAATCATCCCATTTATGCTTTAAACACTGATTTTCAAGAATGTATTCTCCAAATTGAAGAATCTCGGAGGGCCTCGGTGCAACTCAAGAAACCAATAGGCCAGGCATTGGAAGAAGAAGGGACATAGGCTTGGGAGATGTTCTTTGATGGATCTTTTGCAAAGGAACTACAAGAGCAGGAGTGGTGCTAGTGTCTCCAAAACAAGAAAGCACACATCTATCTTTCAAGCTGACTTTCTAGGTCACCAACAATATAGCAGAATATGAGGCTCTCATATTGGGCTTAAACAATGCCAAAGACATGGGAATCAGAGACATAAAGGTGTTTCGATATGCTAATCTCATCATTCAACAAGTGAACAAAACGTTCCAAGCAAGGCACCCGAGGCTGAAAGCATACAGAGATGAGGCATGGAGACTCAAAGATTCTTTTAATAGTTTTTGTATCTCATATATCCCTAGAGTCAAAAATCAACTTGCTAATTCCCTTGCTGTGTCTGCTAGCATGTTCATCCATCCCATGCCCCCTAGGTTGGTTTATGAAGTCCAGATAGAATATAGACCATCCTTGCCTGATAATGTCCAGCACGGGAAAGTCTTTGAGGATGATGATGAAGTAAATAGGTTTTTGCAAGTCATTGATGAATTCTCTGAAATGCAAATTGATCAAGAGAATGAAACCTTGGAGGAAAGTCCCCAACCCCAGCTAAAGAACAAAATTGGCCAAGACAGTATTGTTCAACTACCTAGCAATCATATACCCAAAGGACTAGTGCCTCTATAGAATTTGTCTGACCATAATGATATGCCTCATAAGGTTGCCCAAAAATAAGATCAGTCTGCAATCCATAGACATAACATAGGGAGTCCAGATCATCCAAAGTATATAAATTTGTCCACCCATTTGTCTGCTACCCAAAGTTCTAAGTACTACACCTTAATGAAGCAATTTGCTAATGTTTTTACCTGGGAATATAGTGGCCTTAAAACTTATGACAAAAATATCATCCAACATAAGATCCCATTGGAGAAAGACATCATTCCTTTCAAGCAGAAGCTGAGATCCATAAATCCTTTGCTCCTCCCTCTGATTGAGAAAGAAATTAAGTTGTTGGCTACCAAAATTCATAGTGGGTAGCCAACTTGGTAGTGGTGAGGAAGAAACGCGGAGAAATCAGGTTGTGCATTGATTTCAGGAACCTGAATAAATGCTCTAAAAAAGACAATTATCCCCCGCCCAAGATGGAGAATTTGCTGCAGAAAGTCTCACGAGCCAAGGTTATGTCTTTCATGGATGGGTTTTCAGGATATAATCAAGTTGTTGTACATCCAAATGATCAAGAAAAGACTACTTTCACCACTCCTTAGGGTACATTTATGTACTCTAAGATGCCCTTTGGGCTAATGAATGTTGGAGCCACTTTTTAGAGAGCTATGGATATAGCATTTGTAAGAGAGAAGGATAAAATTGTCCTTGTCTACCTGGATGATATAACAGTATACTCCATCAGCCATCAAGATCATTTGCAGCATTTAAGGAAATTGTTTCTGAAGTGCAGAAGGTTTGGGATATCAATGAATCGTAGGAAGTCTCAATTTGCTTTAGAAGAAGGCAAGCTTCTAGGACACATTGTTTCTGCTACAGATGTCAAGATTGACCTAGAAAGAGTGAAAGCAATACAAGCCTTGTCTGTCCCAAGATCAAAAAAGGACATCCAATCCTTTCTGGGAAAAATAAATTCTGTAAGGAGGTTTATTCCTAATTTCGCAGAAATGGTAAAGCACATCACCTCCATGCTGAAAAAGGGATTTGATATCAGATGTACTGAGGCAGAAAGAAGATCTTTTGAAGACACCAAAAGATCTATTATGGAAGCTCCCACTTTGATCAGCGCAAATTATAGCAAGGAATTCCATATCTTCTCCTTTGCTTCTGGTGACACTCTAGCAGCAGTCTTATTGTAGAAAGATGATGAGGGTCTAGAGTATACAATGGCATTCTTTAGCAAAACATTAAGGGATGTTGAAATAAGGTATGACATCATCGAAAAACAGGCTTATGCTCTTATCAAATCTTTAAAATATTTTCGAGTATACATTCTGCACTCCAAGGTGATCACATATGTGCCCTCTGCTTCAGTAAAATATGTCCTAACACAGCCAGATGTTGATGTAAGAAGGGTTGAATGGATTGCAAAGCTTATTGAATTCAACATAAAATTAAAGCCCACCAAGCTTGTCAGAGGTCAGGGCCTTGCCAAGCTAATGGCTAAAGAAAATTGCAGGATGCAGGACATGAATTTAATAAGCACAAACAGATGATAGACAGATAGGGGAAGAAAAAATTAAACCAGGGCAGAACCAGTCATTGGCAGAGAATCTGGCTTCTTGTGAATGGTATTCTAAAATAGCTCAATTTTTTCTAAAGCTAGAAGTTCCTCCAAGCCTTAGTTCAAGCCAAGCCAGAACTATTAAGCTCAGAGCAGCCAAGTATTGCATTCATGAAAACTTGCTCTATTGGAGGGATCCATCTGGAATCCTTTTGAGATGTCTGGACAAGGAACAATCTATGGAGTTCATGCATCAGTTTTCCTCCAGGCCTTAGTTCAAGCCAAGCCAAAACTATTAAGCTCAGAGCAGCCAAGTATTGCATTCATGAAAACTTGCTCTATTGGAGGGATCTATCTAGAATCCTTTTGAGATGTCTGAACAAGGAACAATCTATGGAGGTCATGGATCAGTTTCATTCCACCATCTGTGGAGGACATCACTACTGGAAAACCATGGCCCACAAAATCCTCAGAGCTATGTATTACTAGCCCACTTTGTTTTTTGATGTCTTTTCATTTGTAAAATATTGTGATGTGCCAGAGATTTGAAGGAAAACAGAAATTGAAGTCCTTACTCTTGAAGCTAATATGTGCCAGTGGCCCTTTTTAGCAGTGGGGTTTGTATTTTATAGGAGAAATTAATCCACATTCCAGTGGCCAGCACAGGTGGATCTTAGTAGCCACTGACTACTTCACTAAATGGATTGAGGCCATCCCTACTAGGAAATTTGATCACCATGTGGTCATGAAGTTATTGACAGAAAACATCTTCACCAGCTTTGGTTGTCCACACAAATTGATTACAGACAATGCAGTAGCCTTCAGGGCAAAAGAGTTGGTGGACATGTGTGACTCAATGGGCATTAAGCTAGTACATTCCACCTCATATTACCCTCAAGGGAATGGTTTAGCAGAATCATCCAACAAGAGCCTGATAAGGATAATCAAAAAGCTATTGGAAGACAACAAAAGGAATTGGGATTCCAAGCTTAAGTTTGCATTGTAGGCTAGCAAGATAACCAGCAAGAAGTCCACAGGGAATTCTCCATTCAAGCTGGTATATGGCACTAAGGTTGTATTCCCAATCCAATTGACCCTCCCTATGGACAAATTCTTGCAGGAAGAGCAGAATGAGGAAAATGACATGGCAAAAAGAATTAGTGACTTGGCTTAAGTACATCAAATCAGAGATCAACTTATTGAAAAGTCTGCAACAAATCAAAAGAGAATCAAGGAAGCCTTTGATAGAAAGTCAAAGATGGACCATTTTCAAGTTGGGGACTTGGTGCTCAAATGGGATGCACTGAAGGAAAATAAAGGAAATCATGGGAAGTTCGATGCTTTGTGGACTGGACCGTTTGTCATTTCTCAAATCCAAGGGAACAACACTTTCATGTTGCAAAGTGTGGAAGGAGAAATAGTTTTTGATGGCCCAGTGAATGGGCGGTTTTTAAAGGTTTATGTTGTTTAAGGCCTTCGAGCCTCAGTATTGTAAATATGTTCTTTTACAAGTTCCAGTGTAGGCTTAATTAGACTCCATGCTCAATGAAACACTAGGAAATATTGCTGATCTTGTTTTTGTATGAAAGGAAGTGGTCTACAGTTCTTGAAACCTCAGAGGGAGGATTTCATCCCCAGAAGGAGCCAGTGTTAGCTCTGTTGTGCAATGCTAATTCTCTAAGATCGAGAAGGATCATGCTCTGCTTGGCTACATCCAAAGGAAAGCTCACATTGGTCATTCTTCCCTTTTTCTCCACCCTGCTTATCCCTAAACCCTTTCCATTCCCTAACTAAACCCTCCAAAATCTGACAAAGTCCCTTTTAGCCCAAGTTCTAAGTGCAAAGTCCAAACCTGCCATAAAACTTCACCCATGTGGCCTCACACGCTCATAAACCCCTCATTGAATCCCCACCGTTGATCAACCCCCCGCTAATCCAACAGCTCTCGTCGCACTCAATAAAGGCGACCTTCTCTACGAATCCCCATCGTCAGATCATCTCCATAAAGATCGAAAGGCCTTCACTCTCATCACGCTAGCAACTTAATTGAATAATAGCACGCGATGAGAGCGGTTTTTCTCTCTCATCTGCCGCTACGTGTTGGTCGTTGAATGGAATCACGCGACCTCAGGCATTTACCACTTAGGGTCCGAAAGTAGTGCGATGAATTCCATTTACCACCCGACCAATCCACTCTGCCCGTTAACGCTCGTGCAGCTTCATCGCCTGATGACCGTCCAATGTGTCTGCCAAAGATCTAACAGCCCCAATCCACCACGCTCCAACCTCAATCGATAGCCTCCACTGAGCCAAATTTGTCGTCCATTTTCGCGATGCGATAGCCATTCCCATTCATCCAAATCATCCACTCACCCATGAATTCCATGTCCTTAACCATTTTGTTTACCCGAAGAAGGAGATGACCAGCTCCGCCATTATCAGTCACTGATAGATCCCCAACAACCATATTTAACAGACAACATGGCCAAGGGAGAAAAGGACAAGCACAACCCCATAACTGAATTTATCAGTCATGGAAGCCACTGGTACGAGCACTCCAACCGCCAAAAAGGATAGCACAGCACCTGAGTAGATCGGATTTACCCACTGAAGCAAGCAAACATGTTTTGAGACTCCATCGGGCAGTTAAATGTGGTTGGTGGTCAATTATGACCCTTCCATACTCAAATGGTCGAGTGCCATAGTAATATAAATCTATAAATACCCAGAAACAAGATGTAATCGGGGTTGGCATTTGATGTAGGGTTCAACTTCTGGATACTGTAGATATTTTGTCACTTGCAGCATCTCATCTTCATTTTTAGCTAATACAAGCTTCTTTTGTTGTTAACTGCTCACTTTCCATTTCCCTCAGTTCCAAGCTTGTACCTGATATGCTATGTTATTGAGCTATTGATGTTTAGCGCTAGATAACTGTCATCTTATCTCTGTGTTAGAATATTGTATGCATCATTGAATAGGTTGCCCAGGTTTCTTTCTGTTTAATGCAGGAGAGCTATTATCATGTCTTCGCATTAGTAGATTAGATTTACAGGTTTCTTTACTAGTTGCAACCGACCATCACATGGTCTTGTGCATCTGCTGGTGTGGTTAGTATTCTCCATATTTACCTAATCTCTAAAACTATGAGCATTGATGATCTAAATTTTTATAGTCTGAGAGTGTTCACGCATGTCTGGAGTGAAACAAAGTAGAAGTGGTTTTCTATCTTGAACCAAACCATCATTCCTTCCATTAAACCTGCAACAATAGTTGAATTTATATGTTACCAGGCATCTTCGAGCTACAACCTAGGAGAGTTTCTTGGAATCCTAATAGATAACATATAAAAATTGCATGTCAAGGGTAGATGGCTCATTAGCACAACCCAATCCTGTATTTTGAGGTGTCTTATTGATTATGATCATGAGATAATATGGTTCTATTTGTGTAACCTTTGGGACAAAGTACCTATGTCAACAAGGTCAATACAAAACTTTTGAAAATTCTATCCTTCTTGTGAGGGTTTCCATAAAGGTTTTTAAAAAGGAGATTTGGTTATCTCTATGACATAGTTTATATACCTAGAACTACAGAAATTGACTACAATTTGGTCTAGTGGCACTTATTTTGGTGTCTTGTAACCATCACTCCATGATTTATTTTTGAAAATTTAAAACCAGGATGTAGATAGGATATCCTTCCCATATCAATTTAAATGGAGACTAATAGCACAATCAACATGCCCAGTGGTCGCTCAAGCTGTGACAAGGAAATAAACCAAGTGTTAAAATTGGAAACTAGGGCCAAACTCCACGTGGGTCTTCTTATTTATGGTAGCTGATATTTTTCTTGGATTCCTCTCATTGAGAGGTGTAGGATTGATCTAAATATCATCTGCTATGATATGTATTCATGAATATATGAATTTATTTGTGTTATGTGACAATTCATCAAGGTCGGCTATCAACCAAATTACCCCAACCTATCCTCAACGTTTTATTATAAATAGAAGAGGACTTCAAGTCATTTTGTACACACTCTCATCTCTTGTGATCTCTTTCTTCATTTGTTTGGGTTTTGGTGAAAGAGAGATCTAGAGGGAGTACCCTCATCATAGTCATGGAGGAGTCTTATACGTTGCCCTAATGAAGATCAAGCTTTATTCATGAAGGAGACGTATACAATGTCCAAGTAAGGTCACCTAGCCATAGTCCTAGGAGGAGAAATCTAGATGTAGAGAAAGGAGTAATCTATCCATAGAGAAAGGAGAGACAAGAGATGCCCTAGCCACAGAGAATAGAAGGACTAATGCGGCCCTATAGACACAGTTGAATGACTGTATAGAGAAGGGTTTAAGCAGCGGAAAGGAAGACACCTATACGCTATCACAAGAGGCTTAATCCATAGCTACAGAAGGCCTAAATCCATAGTCTTATCCACTGCCCTAGCTGTTGTCCTAATCTACCCTAGCTGCAGTCAAAGAAGTAGGTTCCAACCACGAAAAATGGAGGTCTCTAACAGTTGTCTAGTAGTGTCCTAAGCCACAATAGGAGAATCCCTTATATGCATCTCTAAGAGACCTAGTTGTAGTCACCTAAGCTGCTGTCATAATGCCACATTGATGCAGGTGACAACGTGTCCTATTTGAGGACTCTTTAAGCATGTTAGTGTTGGTCTTGAGGGGCATACGAATCCGAAAAAAGAAGGAGATAGGGTCTACTATTTAAGGGTTGTTTGGTTCCCTAAGCTACAACCAAGAAGTGCCCTAACCAGTCACCATGTTGACAACATCAAATATCTTATTGACTGTGTCCTAAGAGTGTGGTGACAATGCAATGTTGAGGCTTTTCATGAGGACAATTTATAAGGTTGGAAATCTCATTCATTACATTGAAGAAATTTGTCCTAGTTCAAGATCAGATTAATATATTCAGATTGGGTCAAGACCATTGTGTTAATAAAATTTATTATTGAAGATCATAGGCCTAACTTGTTGTTGGGCTAGGCCATAGGCCATAGCCAGCAGCAAACACTTGTTCTAAGGGTTGCACAAGTGGTGGAGCCTCAACACAAAGACCTACATTGTTGACTATATGAAGGAAGAGGACTGAATATTGAAGCCCTATCTCATGAAGTAGTGACAACTAGTGCAGCAAGAAGACATCAAAATTCTGGGAGATGTTTTGGGTCAATATTTGACTATGTTTGGCTCAGTTTGGTGTGCATCTTGTTGATGCCACTTGCGTAAAAGATTCAGTCATGTTTGACCTCTCTGGTTAAGGCTTTACTACTGTTGTCACAAAATCTCATATTTGTATATTTGTACTATCCCTCTCTCTTTGTTGAACTATTGAAGAATATAAGAAGAATTGATCAAGAGTTTCTCCACATTGGGGTTTGTCCCTCGTTGGTGCCACATATTGTGTCCCCTTATCTTGGCTTGTCTTCTACTATTTATGTTTATGTTCTATATGCACTTTACTATCATGCTGATGTGATTGCTAATATGAATATTGACATTGGGCTAATATGAAAATTTGAAGTAAATTGCACTCAGCATAGACCATACTTAAATTACATGGTATCAGAGTTGTGGTGAAGACAAAGCCCAAGAAAGAGTGAAAGAGCAATCAATGAAGAGAGTTGGATAAGGTTAAAAGCTCAATGGGTTCCTCATCCCACTTCTCGGTTGAATTGTATGAGCAAGAAGTGTTGGATTACGTAAAGGGTAAAATCCCTGAGCCTCCATCAAATGCACCAGCTACTCCAAAGAAAAAATACACCAAGGGTGAAGTCAAAGCAAATAATATTATCAAATATTCCATTGACAAGCATCTAGTTGCCTCCCTAAAGGTCACTTCAATGGAAAGTCCAAATTTAAGGGTGGAAGGAAGGGCAGATGCCTTGCTTACAATAAGTTTGGCCATTATGCGAGGGAGTGTCCAAATAGAAGGGACACATCACATGATGATGATTAAAATCATTCCAGGGGAATCATCAACGATCAAATGAATGATAGTTACAATGGAAAAGGAAAAAGGAATGCAGTGTTGGAAATAATACTGAGAGAGGGGGGGTGAATCAGTATTATCAAATCTTTTCCAATAAACACTTGCAGAACTGACTAATGAAACTTGTATATACCTTTCAGATTTTAATGTAATTTATTCTTTAGATGTTAACCATTAATCTATATGTCAGAACCATATAATAATAATAAACAGGAACAAGAAACATAGAAAGTCACACCAAAGAACACCAGATATAAGGTGGAAACCCAATGTGGGTGAAAACCACCTGCTGCAATATGTTTCTATCTTCTTTCAAAGAAACTTCTTTTTACAATGATTTTGTACTGGTGCAATCCTTTTCCAGTACACAAGCTACAACCTGCAGAGAGCTACAACCCTCTCTCGTTTTCCAGCTTCTCCTGGAAGGGAGCTACAACCCCCTTAGCTCTTATACTAGCTAAGTTACTAGTACGTAGGTGCTAACCTACAGAAGGCTACTACCTTCTCTTTCTTCCAGGGATCAAGTTTCATAAATTTTCAAACTGGATCCAAAACATCAAGTACATGTGCATCACCCAATCTCCTTTAAACAAAAAACTTCTCAGAATGCAGTAACCAGAAAATAACACCAGTAACTAGACACCAATTTAAACCCATATCTCTGCAGAAACAGATAAATTACAGCTAAAATATATTTCAGGAAAGGTCCACAACTTCACCGAAGGAAACCTACCGATATCCGCACTTCTACCGTGACGAGTCTGCGCAACTCCGCACCTGATTCTTCTCTGGTTCTATGCACCTTCACACTTGCTTCTTCTCTGGTTCTGCGCACCTCCACACTGCACCATTGCTGCTCCAACTCTTTAGTAGATCTGACTTATAATGCTTCGGTTTCTCCTTGATTCAGATTCAACTATGTCTCACCAACCGATTATCAGAAATTCAGATCTTGCTCTTCTTAAGATTTTCAACTCAACTGTGATTAGCCAAATGATCTCCTTTCCTTTTTATAGGCTAGGCCTCACTCAAAACCATGGACCAAAACCATTGAGAAACAATACCACAGACCCAATACTTGGGTTCAGTTCTTTTGGATGCAATACCATGGACCAAAACCATAAGATCAAAAACTGTTGGACTAATACCATGAACCAACCATAAGATTTCCCATGTGCGTGTGCTTTTCTCTACATGAAAGTGCGCGAACTTTTCTCTGCATGAAAGTGCGTGAACTTTTCTCTGCATGAAAGTGCGTGAACTTTTCTTTGCACTATAATTTATCATCTGAGATGAGTGGGTTGCCATCAAGTACAACATATGTATCATAATGCCAACATTTTCATCGTTATTCTTCTTATCTTATTCATCTGAAATCTAATTTTAAAACAGGAGATGTGAAAAATAGGATATGTTTTTGAACACCTTATTTGGACTGCGTTTACAATCAATATGGTTTCTTCTGAAAGCTTGATTGAGAAATTATTAAATGCTTCTCAATCCTTGTTGAATCACACCTTTTCTCAATTCCATAATTTGATTTAAAGATCGAGTAAATCTAGCTAGCTTGGCATGTGATTACTCCTTTGAACTTTTGGTGCAGAATTCCACTTTGATTTGACTCCATAGCCAATGGAAAGAAAGTGATTTCATCATATTATCCAACCAATCAACCAAATTAAAAAATTGAACCAAGCATAATCATAACTAGCCTAAAATCAACCTAAAAACCAAGTTATATCATAAAGAGAGAGCCCTCTCTGAAGCTGGCAGGGCTAGATCTCAGCTTCAAAAGGTGGTTTGATGTTGTCCAATGTATTTACTCCCACAACCTCAAAAATACAGAACGATAATAACAAGCACCGATGTGTAGGGGAGTAGCCTATTTTCAATAGAGGGCCCACAAGGTTAGCACACTCATGTGCCATTTCCCAGAGGAAGAAACCTCCCATTTTCGCGACTTCACACTATAGCCCATCTAGGAAGAGCTCACTCATGTCGAGGGAGTAGGTTCCACATGTAGACTTCACCTTTCGGACTTGGATTTTCTTGTTGAGATGGCATATTGGGTACCAAACACTCGACACACTTGAGTAAAATTTAATTAGTACATGTAGACAATTAACCTTTACTGACATGAAATTCCTCATGGGTAGAACTATATTGG
>APFE031085486.1:0-30431 GCA_000404065.3 Pinus taeda | reverse complement strand
TGTTATTAGTGTGCCCATAGAAACCCACTATTGTTATTTTTGTGCCCTTATGTTATTACTGTTATGTCGGCTTGATTGTATTGTGACCCCTTAGACTCCTATATATAGAAGGGAGGTTTAGTCATTTGTATGATCCAAGAATTGTTCATTTGTGTAATGTAAAGGAGGTTGCCCCCTTGAAGAGGTTGAATTCTAAGGCGTTGATCTATCTTTTCTATCTTTTTGTGAGCTGGTTTCATAATAGTTTTATAAAGGTTCAAGCCTATCACCATAGATAAGTATTTTGAGTGAATTATTTTAAAAACTTTTAAATGAGGAAGATGTTTTCATTTTGTGGCAAATGGAAGGGATGGTTTCTTTGGATGGGATACGATCTCATATTTATTTAAAAAACCTATGAGATGTTTGTATCCAATACGTGAGGTGAAACCTTCAACATAATAATACCAAGGTAGCCTTAGCAAACGTGGATAGAATTGGCATTATTCTCCATGTGTCATGAAAGTATGACATCTATGGAAGAAATATTTTACCTAAGGATGAAGTAGCTTGAGATTGAGCTATTTCAACGTGTGGATGGTTTATAAATCTAGGAGAAGGATGGATGCATGAGGGAAAAGTTTGTGTTTCCTTAGAAAAACCCCACAAAGTATCTGCATGTTCCTCTGTCTTGGTTCCATCGGATGGTTTCCAAAGAGGGTTTTGGCTTCTAGGATAAATATTGCCACAAAAGATGTTTCTTTAAAGAACTCAATTTTGAGATCTAGTTTGTTTTCTAGGGAAAACTTTGTAACCAAAGGGTTGGAAGTTTTTAGATTATCCATAGGGCCTTTCTTTGGAGATTTTGATTTTATTAAGATCATGAATTCCTTTTATGTGGAGCCCTAATTTCATTTAGATTGTTTTATTGTAAGTGTTGGAGGGACTAGCCATGTGTATGAACAAGACTCTAGAAGGATTGAGTTGTAAATCATATTTAAGGTTGAATATGTCAAATTTAACCCCTAGTTGGTTATCAAGTTCTGTTATAACCGAGCCACTAAGAGGAAAAGGGGTTCCATTTTATTCGAGTGCATTTTGTTCTGTAGATGAGAAAAGTAGTTGTGAGTGGATAAAGAAAGAGAGAAAAATAGAGAGGCTTTATGTTCTATAGTAGGCCACGGGGCATAGGTCTCACTCCTTTGTACTTGCATCCATTTCTTCTTCTTTTTTTAACAAGAGCCAAGAATATATGTGTATTAAAGTCACTGAACATAAAGTTTAGGTAGGATACATCATACAAAAAGTATAGATAGAGGAAACTTGATAGCCCATGTCCGTTGTACGTCTTTAGCCATCTATTATAAAGTTTACATATTTTTTCCAAGCTAACTAAGTAGCATTCCATATTATTCCATTCGTAGATTCACCAAAATATATCTAAAAAAAAAATATTGGGCATAGCAAACAAAGATTTTAACCATTGGGAGGAAACTCTTATACATTTCTTTTATTACCAAGCATTTCCCCCTTTCTTTTCTCCCATTTGAGTGTCATCTCCTCAAGCTATGATGTGAGGTAATCCAATTCAACTTTAGTTCTTTGGAGTCTAGTGTAAAAGTTTTGCATATTTTCCATTATCCCTATGATTTCCTAGTGCATGGAGTGAAGATTAGAGCCAAACCAATTGTTGCACCCACCTTGAGCCATGAACTCTAAGACATCAACTATCACATGCAAATGCAGTGCTGAGGAATAAAACAATTGAATTTTCGAGTTTACTTCAACCAAAAAAGTTTTGAAACAATGCCTCAATGGAGGAGGATCTTCCTCCATGTGAACCCTTTCACATCCACTAATTTATAGAGTTAGAAAGCTTAGCAGATGGATAATAACACTGCTAGATGAGACAGTCATGGACTCTACCTCCAACACCTAGATATAATTGAGAAAGGAATATTTGATATCACTCTTCATAATATTGAAAATTTTCCAGTCAATTGTGCAAGCTAATTTCTATAATACAATTAAGTTGAACCAAATGCACGAACCCTGATACTCAAAAACAGATGGCACTGATGACGACCCAAAATTTAGCAGACCCAAAAGCTCAGATCCACAGGGCTAATCACCCTTACATGATCCCGTTAATATCTATACTACCATCCAATACATAATTATACCACTTGAGCAGGGAAGGCCGAAAGCACCATAAGAAACATAAGTGAACACACCAAATCCATAAAACAATAAGTTTGTTCAATCACCCATCAATAAAATGATTTCTTACAAAGATATCTGAGAACTATACACCTAGACCTTTGGACCTTTGTTCCTTGGCTTCACATTCAGTGAGTGCCCACAATGACCTGGGATCCAACAAAAACCAACAGAGCACACAAAAACAACAGACCCCATAACTGGCCACTAAAACACACACCCACAAGCGACCAGCCAACCAAATAGAACATACAATGCACCCAAAAGTCCATAGGGAACTGGGGGAAACATAAAAAAGCAAGAAGGAAAATGTTGGAATCCCAACACACAAAAAAAATATACTGTAATCCACACTAGAACCAATTTTCTCCTCCGAGAAAAGTCTAAATATGAAAGGGATAAACAGATCCAGGGTTGGAACAAGGAAGAAAATCATACCTTTAAAAGACCCCTATGGGTCAATTTGCCTATGTCTTGAGGCCAAGAGCAAACAATATCCCCTTCAACACCATGGTTGGATCCTCAATTATCATGCAAAAATACAAATGCCCAGATTTTACCATCTCTCCACATTGGCATACAACTTATACCACAATTAATCTTCTCACCAATCTCATTTACTTCCTCTGTCATGATATTGCCTGCCTCACAATTCATCATGAAACAGAAATTCCACATCCTAGATAAACCTCTTTCGCACCTATGATTGAGCAACACAACAAGTAGAATTAAATTTCCTTCTCTTGCATCCAACATTGATGCACCTAAAGTCATTGATATCAATTTCATTCGAACGCTACCACTTCTCCTCTCTCTCCCTATTCCATCGCTAGAGACCCCCGCATGCAAGCCAAGGGGAAATCTACAATTTTAAAAGGTGGGTGCCTCGTCCCTCTTTTCAAAATTTTATTAAACAATCTAACTTGGATCATATTGACTATGCCTTAGATTAAAGGGCCTTTTCATCTCTCCCGTTGACAAATTAATTCTCCTTTGGGGGGAGTTGTTCCCAAATTGGCCAATTTGTCAGCTTTGGAATTATTACTTCTTAAGACATGGAAACCTTATCTCTTTGGAATATATTGGTACAATTGATGTATCCTCTTGAAGGTTTGCGAGAGATTAAGATCGAAGGGGAGGGATCCAATAAATAAATAAGAGATTATAATTAGAGAGTCTCCAATAATAAGCACTTCCTAGATCCCCAATTTAACAAGTTGCATCAATCCTTGGAGGAGAGAATATGCTTCTGCATCATTGTTAGAAGTAATTCCCAACCCCCAAGAAAAATTATATTTATGTTCATTCTCAAGGTGAAAGATCACCTCCATCCCCACGCTCTTGTTGCCCCTTACTTGCATCCACTTCCATTCAAAGAAAGAGAGCAAAGCAACCTCATATTCTTAATGAATTTTCTCCTGAAATGGTTTCCCACATCATATCTTGTGTAATTGTGGTTTTGTAAGTGTTTGTTTCATTTGAACTCTATTTTCTACATATTTATATTTTACGTACATATGTAGTCAAAAATAACTTCTTAATTCCGTAATTCTACGAAAAAATTAACCCTCATAACACAAATTTTGGAGCTCAATATTTTTTTTTTGTCAAATATGTTGTGATTAACTCTCCAGTGGAATATCCATGACAATTTATTAATCATGTTGGTATCTGAGCAAGTGTCTTCGTTATTTTATGGGTAGTTGTAGGGGATCCATATTGGTTTAAGTAAAAAGTCGTAAAACCCCAACCCCAACCTATGAATATATTAATAAACCTTTATATATGACAAAGGAGATGTTCTCATGGCTAGAATAATTAGTCATATATATCGGCCATAGCATGAATCTCCTTATGCACAATTGTGGTGAAAAAATTATGAATTGGAGAATATGGAGGTTCCAACTCATAGGTGGGATCAAAGGGGAAATCGAGCGAACAAGAAGAACGAGAGAGGTAGTCTAAGAATGACCTAAAAAAGAAAAGACAAGTTCGAGTACTGTGAACCATTCACAATCCTTATTCAATAAGGAAGTGAAGTTCGACATCGAGCCATATCAAGGTGAGATTGACGCTTCAAAGTTAGATCATTGGTTGCAACATTTGGAGGTTTATTTTAGTGTTCACCATATATAGGAAGAACATAAAATTATTTTTTCTCATTTGAAACTAGAGGGCCATTCCTTGAACTATTGGGAAAGCCACCCAAAACCCAATGACTAGAGAGAGATCCTCCAATGATTAAGTTCGAGGATTTCAAAAATATCATAAATTCATTATTCTACCCTATCAAGCATGTAGAGGACTAGTGGATTTGGTGGAGTTACTTCAATCAGAGGCAAGGGCAGAGTGTACAAGAGTACGCCACATAATTTAGATGGATGGAAATAATGTTGGGTATATCCGCAAAGAAAGTATCTAGGGGTTCTGCACAACCATTTGTTGAAGCAAGTGATGTTGTTGATGAGCACCAGTATTTCAGCAAGAATGTTGCAACTCTTGGGGCTACCAACTTTACTTCATCAACCCGAGGTTTGTACAAACTTGGAGGTGACAGTGCTATATACTCAAATAAATGCAATGGGTCCGCTCTTTTGTCACTATTGAGCTCGGCGATATACCACTAGGGTTTCTCAAACCATCCTTCTATTGATTTAGAAGAAGTTTGATTACCTATTGAGACAGGAGAATTTTACCCTAATTGAGAGAATTGAAATGCTACATACTGCAGTAAAGAAAGACTGAAATAGATGCTTAAAACACACTACTCATCTAACTATTTGTTAAGATGCCTTGCTTCAGAAGAATTCTAAGCTAACACATGTGAAACCCTAACTAAACTAAGCATGCAATCTGATCTAATCAAACACTTAACTACTGTGCATATGAATAAGCATAACAACCTTTTTCTTTTTGTCTCTTTGTAAAAACATGAATGCTAATTCTTCTTGATTGTATGGCAGGTGGGTTAGGTGTGGAGAGAGATGGTTGTGATGGGTCAGATGGCTTGGGAGGCAAGCAAGGGTCTTCTCCTATCTTTCATGATGCATTTCTCACAAATCGGCCTCAAAACAAACCACTACAGGTCGTCCTACAAGATGTCCTAATTCACCTACAGGATCCCTTGTATTCCTACAGGAACAGGCCGAAAGCATGAGGAGTGATTTGGGCAGTGGTATAAGGCTTAAGGAAGGTGAGTGATGGAAGGAATAAGGCAAGGAAGTGGTTAGGACTCCCTCAGAACTCAAACCAAAGTTGTATGATGGTTGGATTTGCTCAACAAGCATGGCAAGTTGTCCTTATGAAATGATAACTCGGATTATGGACATAGTGGCTTTTGGCGATCATGGATGGGTGAGGTTAGACTGAGGCTGTTGATATGAGGTCTTCCTGCAGTATTCAAACTACTGCAATATACACATCATTGTTGGCATTTACCCATAAATCATTACAAAACAAGAAAGGTTTCCAACAACATAAGAAAACAAAATTTCATCATTCATTTGCTTAGTTCATGCATGGAAATACTTGTAGCCTATTGTGAACACACCATGAAATCTAATACAAAGCCTAAGATATAAGAAATGACAACTGCAATCTATCTTTGAAAACCGAAAGATGCTAACCTAATTAACAGAAAAAGCCCTAAATTTCATAAGAAACTAGAATACTGTCTTTTTTGGGCTGAATGAGAGTTTTCCCTCAAATCATGGTCCCTAAAGGGAGGAATGAGGCAAGATCCACCTGTTGTCAGCCTTTTTGGTATTTATTTATCTCTCTAAAACTATTGTTAAAGCTATGCACAAATGGAAGCAAACTAATCAAATTCACCAATACTTGTAATGTAACAATGCCAAAATCAATTCAACAAGTAATCTAGGAAATAACCTAAGCATACAAGCACAATAAGAGGAACCTCTACTGCTAGGCTTGGGACCTAACCCAAGAGCTTCAACCCTCTGAGTCAACTCAATGGTGGATCAAGGGAATGCTCATCTTCATTAACATATCAAAAAATACATAACAATGTTTTGTCACAATCCTTCAACTCGAAGGTGCTTAGTTATCTTGCATAAAAAATATGAATCCTAATGAGGCTCTAGGCCTTCTTATTTATACAACTGAAGTTGCCAACAACTTCCTTAAATCTAGGGAGGTTTGGCTCCCAATCTTAAGATAAGCTGGTTCTTAACTATCACTGGCTTGGCTACCAATGATCCTCATGACTTGGTTGCCTGCAACTTCGAGCTAGTGTGATTTGATTGAGGGATCTTCAAATGAGTGAGGATTCAATGAGGAAGATCCATCTCCTATAATCTCTCCTTCTTGTGTCATTTGAGTTCCTGCACCTTAATTAGCCATAATTTGCTCCCAAAAACTTGCAATCAATGCACATTAGACCACTAGACATAACATCTTACTTTTACTCATCTCATTAAGCAAAATATAATTAAAACATGTAAGGAATTATGAGAAGAGTTGATTTTAGTAAGCTTGGAGGTGTATTAAGGTCCATATATTTACCCAATGATGAGCCTCATCATCACCCCCTACTGAAAGTCTTGTTCATCCTCTGAGCAACTTCATCTATGTCCATGTCCTTCATTGCTTTGGTGGCTTCCCTGACATCCCATGCTACTACTGTAGTCTCTTCTTCCTGTGAATAAAATCCTGCCTTCCTCTCTATCTCTTCCCACTTCTTTCTTTCTTCTTCTTCTTTCCTTCCTTCCAACATTCCCAAAAGTAATGGTGGACTAAACCTCAAGCCAATCCAATTGAATTTGAGTCTTTGTAGAGCCTGCTTATACATGGGGGTTCTATTTAGTGCCTCTCTCATTCTGTCAGGAGAATGGTATTCTATGATTTTTAGGCTGTAAGGCAAGGTGTTCCATCTCCTTTGGCAAGCTTGCATGTTGTCATCTCCTAATAATCTGAACATGTCTTCAAAGTGTGTGAATGCCTTCTCTTGTACAACAAGGTACCTTGATGCAAGCTTGGGATCATTTGCAATGAGGTTGAGGGTGCTGATGACAACCATTGGATTAGATTGTTCTGCTCTGATCATAAGGGGTTTTGTCTCTTCTTTTGCCATTACCTTTTTCATCTCTGTAGCTCTTGCCTCCTCTTGATTCATCCATGCTACTAAGGCCATCAATTGCAAGTCCCCTAGCTTCGGATTGGGTCCCACACATTTAAATCTATCAAGGAAAAATTGTGTAGGTAAAACTCAGATATTTTTGCTCTATCTTCCAAGGTGCTTTGATCACAAAGATCAATGAATTGTTTATAGTATTGGAAGGGCAAAGTTCCTCTTTGTGCTAGTGCCTTTATTTGGAATTGTAGCCATTGTTCCTTGAGATACAAGGCATAAGACTTTGCTAGCATCCTGCACTGGATTGCCTCCGTGGAAAAATTGGCCATACTTTCCAATTGGCTTTCCCTTTCTTGTAGTTGTCTCCTTAGCCATGTGTTTTCAGCCTCTAGATGAGATTTCATCATCGCTTCTCTGTCCCTTATGCTACTCAGTTCTTTGCCCATCTCTTGCAATTCTCCTCCATGTGCCCTATATCCTCTATCCCTTTTGATTTGGCGATTTGCATCCACCTGTGTGTCCTTGCTCTTTCTTTTTCAAGTTCAAAGTATAGGGGAATGGAAAACTTTTGTGGTATCATCCTTCCTCCTTCAATGAACCTGTAGTAGGATCTGAGGTTTGGCTGTGGGCTAGGTTCTTCCAATTCTTGGCCTTTCCCCTTTGTTTCTTGTTCAGTCATTCCTTCCTGGTCTCTTTTTTGTGTTTCCTGTAGGTTTGATAGAGTTCCCTATAGGATGGACTATGCTTCCAGTAGGTTTGTTTGTGTCTCCTGTCGGAGACCTTTTCCCTTTGATGAGGCTGACCTTGTGATAGGCCTCCTAACATAGGTAACTGGAGACTTGGGATAAGCTTGTTTTGATGATCCTTCTCCTTCATTTTTCTTTAGACCTTCTCTTGTTGCTTTGATGAATCCTCAATGACAATTAGAGTTTTGGTGGGGGTTTGAGGTCTTCCTTGTCTAATCCTAGTGCTCTTTCTTGTCCTGAAGTACAATGGGGTTTGTCTTTGCCTCTTTCCCTTTGATTTGACAGGTGTGCTTAGGGCAATAAGAGCAGTTGTTGCCTCTTTCTATTTAGGCTCTAGGGATACCCTTGGTGATCCTTCTTCCTCTCTGTGTTGAGTTGCAAACCTTTGTCCTGTTTCCTCTTTTCCATTTTCTTTCTCATCCTCTTCTTTGTCTCCACCTTCTTCTTCTTCTTCTTCTTCTATTTCTTCACTCTGTTCATCTATTTCTTCTTTTGTTTCCTCCTCTGTTTCTTGTTCAATATCCTCCTCTATTTCTTCTCCTTTTTCCTCTTCTGTTTCTTCTTATCCCTCACTAGTAGTAGGGCTTCTATCATATTCAATAACTTAAATTGCTCCTTTTGCCTGCATGTCTGTAGAGGTTGTCCATGCGATAGGGAGTCTTAAGTTTTGTAGAGCATCTTTAAGGATAAGTTTTATCAACCCATGATGGGCTAGTTGTTGATGTTTTCCCTCATGAACTTTGATGCTCATGTCTATCATTGATTGTAGAAGAAAATAGGGTATACTCAATCTATTTTGAGGAGGTGTGTTCTCTCCAAATCTCAGTTCTTGGAGGAGTCTGAAGTGGTATCCATACACTACATTGTATCTCCCTTCACATTAAATGTATTTAATGAGGTGACAACTGACTTCATTCCAAGGGTATGGAATGCTCTCCCTTATAACCCCATTTTTGTCCTCCATTGGCTCTTCTCCTTCTAAAAAGAATTTTTTCTTTGCAATGGTGTTGTTACCCTTGTCTTATTTTCTCCATGGTAACCCTAAAGGGAGTGTAGTGATTCTGATTATAACTTCAGGGGTAATTACTACTGATAAACCTTTCACCACAACAGTGGCATTGGTCCTAGTGAGGGGTATGAGTGAGAGGGCAAATTCTTTGGCCACATCATCATCGTATCCTCTCATCTTCTCAAAGAACCCCATCCATTGATGCCTTGTGAAAATTTTCACCATAGGAGGATGCTGGTGGATCCTTGTTGTGTTTGTGGGTTCTCTCTTGTTGAAACCTCTTGTCATCTCTCCCTAGCAATTGTAGAGGCTTGTGCGGATACCCTTCAAGAATTTTGGTAGGTGAGGGAGTTTTGAATGTTAACTTTTAGTGATATGCAATACAATTCTCCTATCTTGAGATGCACTGTAATTTCCTACCCAAATTGAGGATTTCTTTTTTTTTTTAATGGAAAAATATGGAAGGTATAGCTCCCACCTCACTTAGCTACGTTCTTGTGAGGATAACCCTTGATTTCACCTCCCTTACTGCCCACTGTCAGTCCTGTAGGTTGATTCCTCTGTATCCTGTAGGCTTCCCGTAGGTTTCCAGTGTTATAGATGCTGACTGTTTCTTGTAGGTGCTACTTCAGGAAGGCCGAGAGCAACCTCTTCATTCGATGAATTCTCGAAGTTGCTTTTGCTCTCTTTGTATGGAAACCGGTGTTTTATTTCCATATATGGATGAATGTGTGGGGTGGTGTGTTGGTTGTCTTCAGTACGAGCACCTCCTTTTGAAACGCTGGTCCCACCATCATTCCATCATTCCACCTTACCTCATAATCATCTCCCACTCTTGTCCTCTATAACTTAACCATTTTTGGCTTTATTCCCTTTTTCTCTTGATTTGACTTTTGCCACGTGTGGAGTGGTCTAACTGTTTTCTTCTCGTCGAGTTGCCGAAGGTGGCCAAATTAACTGGCCACCTTTTCTTATAAAATCAACTCTCACACAATCCTACAGTTTTGATCATATCATACTACTGAGAGATCATGAGTAAGATGACATACTTGTGGGTAAGGTGCTTCGTTGATGATGCATGCTAGAGAGTAATGCCTCTTTGTTGTGTTTTTGCTGCATATTTTTCCTGTGTATTTGCCTCTTTTGATGCTTCTTTCTTTTGATGTGCAGGTGATGGAGAGTGATGTTGGTGATCTTCTTGCTGCTACTGAGCTCTGGAGGAGCTTCTTCATCCTTGGAGTCCTTGTTATGAAGATTGCTGCAAATTGTGTGGTTTTCTTTGTGGGATAGGCTGCTACAAGATTCCTACAGGGTATCCTGTAGATGCCTCTCCCCTAATCTTTCATAATTTTCTCAACTCTGAAGCATAAGGGATGTTGAAATGAGTGGAGAAGGGTGGTAGGGAACGGTAGGTGAGAGATGTTTCCTCTGAGTATGGTTCCTCTTTCCCTCTTCTCTCTCTCTTCTGTTTGTTTTATTTCTTTTTTTGTAATCTGTATTTTTTTGAATTGATTTCTTTTATGAATGCAGGGGTGACATGGTGATGAAAGAATTGCTATGGTGTGGTGGAGTAAACGATTTTCCATCCAGGCACAAACTGGTGTCATCACCTTGCTCTCAAAGTGCTCTCCTTGTGGTTTTCACGGTCACTGTCATTCCTACAGGAAACTCCTGTAGGATTACTGGGAATCCTGTAGAAAACACATAATTTGAGTGAGATGAGCTGGATGGTTTTATAAATAGAAGACTAGGCGAATAGTGGAAGATATGAGATGGGCGGATTAAAACATGGCTCTTGTACATCCTGTTATCCTTCTTATGTTGTGTTCATCCTACTCTTGTTGACCTGCAAAACAAAATTTTCATTTTTTGTATCTTTTCTATATTTTTTTTCTCCTTTTTTTCTTTTGCAAAACAACTAGTGTGCCTCCAAGGAGCTTTCATCCTACTTGCCTACCCTGGGTGCCTCAAAAGAGGTTTTCACCTAGAGACCTTGCTGACCTACAAAACTGAATTTCCGTCTTTTGTATCTTTTTTTTTTTTTTTTGCAAAACAACTAGTCTGCCTCCAAGGAGGTTTTCATCCTAGTTGCCTGCCCTGGGTGCCTCAAGAGAGGTTTTCACTCAAAGATCTTTTTATTTTTCCTTATTCTTTTTTTAAAACATCCTTGAGCCACCTTAAGAGGTTTTCAACCCAACAGTGGGACTTAGGTGCCTCATGGAGGTTTTTTTTTTGTTTGGCGGGTGGAAGCTAAGACTTGCTCCACCACTATCACTATCGTGTTGATGCTATTGATGAATTCTTTCTTTGACAAGGGCTTTTTGTAGATCTTTAATCTCTACCCATTGATAAGCAAAGGGATAACCTCTGCATCAATGGTTCTTATCTGCACAACACCATTATCATGAGACTTTTCTATTACATAAGGCCCTAACCATCTAGTCCTTAACTTACCTTTAAAATCCTTGTACCGGGAATCATACAACAAAGCCCAATCACCTTCTTGAAACTGTTTATCTTTTATATTCTTGTCATGCCAAATTTTCCTTTGAACTTGAGTCACCTCTGTGTGCAAGAGGGCTTGCATCTTAAAGTCATTTAACCCGTTCAGTTGGAGCAATCTTTCTTGTTGTGTGGTGGGGTGGAAGCTGAGACTTGCTCCACCACCATCATTGTCTTGTTGATGTTATTTATGAATTCTTTCTTTGACAAGGGCTTTTTGTAGATATTTAATCTATACCCATTGACAAGCAAACGGATAGACTCTGCATCAATGGTTCTTATCTGCACAACACCACTATCATGACACTTTTCTATTACATAAGGCCTTAACCATCTATTTCTTAACTTACCTTTAAAATCCTTGTACCGGGAATCATACAACAAAGCCCAATCACCTTCTTGAAACTGTTTATCTTTTATATTCTTGTCATGCCAAAATTTCCTTTGAACTTGAGTCACCTCTGTGTGCAGGAGGGCTTGCTTCCTAAATTCATTTAACCCATTTAGTTGGAGCAATCTTTCTTGTTGTGCGGTGGGGTGGAAGCTGAGAATTGCTCCACCACCATCACTATCTTGTTGATTCTATTGATGAATTATTGCTTTGACAAGGGATTTTTGTATATCTTTAATATATACCCATTGACAAGCAAAGGGATAGCCTCTGCATCAATGGTTCTTATCTGCACAACACCATTATCATGACACTTTTCTATTACATAAGGCCCTAACCATCTGTTCCTTAACTTACCTTTAAAATCATTGTACTAGGAATCATACAACAAAGCCCAATCACCTTCTTGAAACTGTTTATCTTTTATATTCTTGTCATACCAAAATTTCCTTTGAACTTGAGTCACCTCTGTGTGTAGGAGGGCTTGTATCCTAAATTCATTTAACCCATTCAGTTGGAGAAATATTTCTTGTTGTATGGTGGGGTGGAAGCTGAGACTTGCTCCACCACCATCACTGTATTGTTGATGCTATTGATGAATTCTTGTTTTGATAAGGGCTTTTTGTAGATCTTTAATCTATACCCATTGACAAGCAAAGGGATAGCCTCTGCATCAATGGTTCTTATCTGCACAGCACCATTATCATGACACTTTTCTATTACAGAAGGCCCTAACCATCTATTCCTTAACTTACCTTTAAAATCCTTGTACCAGGAATCATACAACAAAGCCTAATCACCTTCTTGAAACTGTTTATCTTTTATATTCTTGTTATGCCAAGTTTTCCTTTGAACTTGAGTCACCTCTGTGTGCAGGAGGGCCTGCATCCTAAATTCATTTAACCCATTCAGTTGGAGCAATCTTTCTTGTTGTGTGGTGGGGTGGAAGCTGAGACTTGCTGCACCACCATCACTTTCTTATTGTTGGCTTGGTGGGGCCTGGCCCAGGTTCAACATTAGTTAGCCAAACAAATCCCTACACTACTAGCCCTTTTAGCATCAGCCCGAGGAGTGCGGACCGAAGCCTCACTTGAAGCAGTATGGGGGGATGCTGGAACCAAGTTTCTGCACCCTGAGATGGTCATGATGTCGGTTTATTCATTCTATTCCTGCTCTCGTGCACATTGTTAAGTTCTAGGGCCTTGCCAGTCTAGCCCTTTACTTCGCCCTTCAGTACCTCCGCGAAGGGGTACGATTGGCCTTTGCACAACCCTAACTTGCGGTTAAGGTACTTTTGCGCTGCTAGGGCAACGTAGCATGCAGATTCCCAAATTATCTTAAGCATCTTACTTATCTTATTAAATAATCACAGTTAGCGCTGCATAAATAAATATTCTTACTTGCGTTCAATTATCAAACGTAATTACATATATTCGCGCATCATATAAGCATTATAAATGAAATTCATACACAATATGACAAGATGCATTGACAGGAAACAAAGACACCGAATTTGTAAAATGCTTCTCTTTATTGATATCTTTAGACGATTACAAACTCTATCTGCCATGAACACAAAGCTGCAGGGGTCTGCGCACTCAGCTGCAGAATTCTATCATAGGCCTCTGCACACTTAGTTGCAGAGCCTCTACCTACACTATGACCTGAAACTTAGAATTTCTTTCCTATCGCTCAAGACTTCTTCTACAACTTATGACTCATCCGAACTACTTAGAGCTTACTTACTTAGCTCTTTTTATACAATCCCAATGTCCTTATGACTCATTCGAACTACTTAGAGCTTACTTACTTAGCTTTTTTTATAAAATGCCATGGTCCGTGGACCATGGGTAGATCTTTTACAACCAACTTTACTTTACAAAATAAGGGCGAAAAACCCTTTATGACTCATGACACCTTTGCGCTCTGCGACCACGAAATACAAAGTCTTTACAACTTTATTACAAAATTCGACCCAAACATGGGCTTTTAGCCCCAAAACTGTCCTTGGGGGATCTTGTTCCCAACAGACCCCCAACACAAACATTATGACTTGCCCTAGAGTCACTTGGCAGGTGCGAAGATCTTAGCGCGAAGACCTCCCAGCTTGACCCATATGACCGCAACCTCAGCAATGCACTATGCGGTCACCTGCTTCGTGTCTTCAACCATCTACTCGGTCACTGCTCTTGAACTTTCGGCCTGAATCATTTGCTGAGTTGCTTGCAGAGTCGCAAGCTTTCCTTCAATAGAGGTTGTCACTGTGTAAGCCTCATCCAGTCAGGGCTTCAGTCATGCCTTCACATTGCTTCCTTGTGCAGCGCTGCATCCACCTTTTCCTTCAGCTGCTTGGCCTCCTGCAGCTTTGCCAGTCTCTATGTGAGCGTGACGGTTCGCGTTGTGCCTTTGATTTCATCATAGCGGTGCTGCAGCTCGCGCTTCTGTCTCTAGTTGTTGTACGTAAGGGTCCTCCTACAAGCTTGTCAGGACCTCGAACGACTGCTCAAAAAGTTGCATGCAGTTTGCTACTGCACTGTCAACCGCTGCTACTGCTTCTGTGACAGCGGTCACCCGCTGCTCTTTTACTTATGGCAGAGTTGAAGGCTAGGCCTTCAACCGTAACTCTGTGATCTGCTGGTTCAACTCCAACTGAACCCTCACCATTTCTGTACAAGCATTGCAGACCTCCTTGGCCAGCTTGTAGACGCCCACCTCGACTAGTTCTTCATCAGGAATGGCCAACTCTTGGACCATTCAGCATGCCTCCTCGATGGCCTACATTATACGCTTGTTCCGGGTGGTCGCCTTGGTCACAACTGTGATGGCAGAGTCTCGCTGTAGTGCCATCTGCTCATTATTAATCCGCTGCTCACTAATCACTTGGAGGGCGTGGTGCTCACGGGCCCTCAGCTCCTCAATCACTCCATCCTGCAAGAGGTGGAGTGCTTCACCAGGGAGCGCTGCCAGATTCAACACTACTCCCTTGAGGACGCTGACAGTGGGCCTGTGAGCTTCATTCTCCATGGTTAGTGCTCCATCAAGCAGCACTATCGCACTGGAGGCCTTCGCGCACAACATCTCGACAACTTCTGAAGTGCCGATAGCAAGGCTAGTAGACACCGTGCTAGCCTGTGACGTGTGGGTTTGCAGCTCCTGCAAACCTGTCTGGATAGCTCCCAATATTATTTGTTGCTGCTGCTCAAACTGTTGTAGGGCCTCCGCGGTGACATCCCGCACTGTGTCACCGATGTCGTGCAAATCGCCCTCTGTGAGGGTGATTGGGTCTAGTGATGTCTTAGTAGCCTTGGATTTCTTCCTGGACCCTCCTTTCTCTTGCTCCCTTGGATGCTTGATGTAGGCAGACATCGCCTATGGGTCCGTGCCATGTTGTTCTATCTGCTCGTCCGTCTCCTCCTCTGTCTCAGGTGAAGGTGACCTCACGCCTTTGTCAGAGCCCCACTCTGTTCCACCTATTTGCTTCTCCGTCTGCTGAGCGGCATCGCGCTCTGCCTTGGCCTTTTCAGCGACTTCCTTCTTTCTCTTTTCTGCCAGCTACGTCATCTTTAGCTTGGCCTCCTCCTTCTTTCTCTGCGCGACGAACTTGCTCCCTCTCACCACCAAGTCTGTTGTAGTGCGCCACTCTGTCATCCATCGATCTAGTACTGCATCAATGGCATCATCCGTTGCCAGGTAAGGCAAGTCATACCATTTATGCGTAGGGTCCTTCTGCGCCCTAATGGCCACATGGTGAAAATTTGCTTTGAACTCTACGTAGCCCTGCAGGTTGGCAAACACCGTAGGTGACAACCGCAACTTGCAGTTGATGGCCATGTGGATGTTCATCTCCATCAAGATCCCGAAGATCTTGTTGTCCTTGATTCGCTACGCATCCTTGGTCGCCCACAGCAAAGCGTACTTCGCTGCCTCTGGTAGGTTTGGTGCGACAGAAGGGAATTGGTTGTCCTCTGGCAGCTCCTGTCTAGTCAATTTAACGTCTTAAATTGCTCTACATAAATTATCAATACGGGTATCGTAAACTGATGAAGTGTGGTGGACCATATGTGCTTAGTTAACATTTTTCTTACTTCGTTGTTTTATAGATTTTATTTTGTTTTGGGTTTTGTTTTTGTTGATCTCCTAAAGTGTCTAATGCAAATGGAAATCCTATCCTAAGGTCTTAAGAATACTTCTTATTCTTCTTCCTTTTTTTTTTTTTTTTTGCACAAAGTCGGTTGCCAGATGTATTCAAAAAAGTAGGGGGAGACTAAGCTCCGGTTTTACAATGGAAGAGCTCACAGAATGAGCTTGCAGCTAAATTACATTGTGACAGTTCACATAAATGCTTTTACTATCCGATCGAGAGATTCTAATACAAGTATAAATTCTGATAAATTGGGAGAAAAGCAGGCTGACTTTACAATACATCTAGTCGATACTTATATGGCTGATCTGTCGGGCATTGGAGTCCTCAGGATGACTGTCTACTGCTGCAACTCTTGCACTAGAGGAGCTGGTGCTTGGGCCGTTTGGACTGTTGATCTTGTCTATCATAAACTTGAGGATCTCAATAGACTCTTGGATGTGTGCACAGGTATTTGAAAGAGCGTTGAATTGCTCCTGCAAAGAGGAGATGCGATGCAGGAAAAGATTGAGGTCAGCCTCATATTTTGCTGTGAGAATCCTTGTGGCAGCATCGATTTTGTCGTCTAGCAAGCGCTGATGCGTTCTGACTTGTTCTATCTTGGCTTGAAGGTGCCGGCAATGCAAGCAATCCTCACTTCGATCCATAGGGAGAACTTCAGCGCTGGCTTGAGGCGACTTTGGAGGAGAATACACACTTGTTGCAACTACAAATCTGAACACAATTCTATGAGATTTATCGATCTTAGATCCGGGCGCTGAAGCTGAGCTGAGGAAACCACAAAAGATAGTTACAGGAGAATAGAGGAACAGAGAAGCGGGATTTATTAACTCGATGAGGAGGATTCGGTCGAGGGGGGACCTGAAGATGGAGGCGAGGCCAGAGGTCGTCGGCCTACTGAAAGTCAATACGGAGAAGGCGAAGACATATGAATAAATGGATGAAGGGGCGTGGAAATGTGGAGGAGGCTTGCTGGGATATATAGCGGGCAAACAGGGGCATGAAGAGGACCAGATCACATGAAGGAGGCATGGGCGATCACGGATTTTGCTGTCAAGGATTCGATTTGCTGTATCAAAATCTCCAGTGATGTGATACGACTGCGATATCAGGGATTTGCAGCAGTATATTTCATATTTCTTTAGGATTTGATCAGAGTCCTTATTAGCAGAGGCGCAGTTCATTGGAGGGGATCGTTTTGAAGCAATCATGAATTTCAGGGTATGAATTGATGCAAGTTCGTATGGTTGCATAGGATACTTCCTCTTTCCCGTGAGCAGGCTTGACTAGCCCTTTTGTTTGCATCTTGGTTGTTGGTACGGAGGACGTGAAAAAATTGATACTCCATAACATGAGATAGTAGACTTTTTCATCGATTGATGATTTGATGTAAGAAGAGATTGGATGCTTGCCGATTACTATTCATTAGGCTTATTATAATGGCAGAATCACCAAATATGAGGGCTTTTTTAATCCCTTAGGCCTGTAGTTGAAGGATGCCTTGGTAGAGGCCCAGAGCTTCGACTCTATTGTTGGATAAAATATCCAATCCCCATTCATAAGAGGAGATGGGGTCGCCTGAAGGATTGAAAATGATGCTCCCTGCTCCCACTGCTCCCGGGTTAGATTTAGATGCTCCATCAAAGAATAAAGAGTGAGAATTCTTTGATTGGAGCCATTCGCTGAATTCTTCCTTTGTTAGACGTATTTTCCAACTGAGATTGTTGGCTTTGCCTCTGAAATTGCTGATTTTTACTGTTAAAGCATTACTGGTCTTGTCAATAAGGTTCCGAATGAAGTTTCTTTCCTCTGTCCATAGACTGGTGGGATCGATTTTTTTTGTTATCTTGGAGCTATGGTTTCAGTAGCCAGACTTGTTGCTTTGATGAAAGTATGCCTGGTTGAAGTTATTTTATCTCGGAATATCATGTTGTTCCAAGCAATCCAAATTCGCCACAGAAGAGCAAAAGGGATGGCGTTCCAAACTCTTTTAGCGGGATTTTGCTTCACGGATTGCCAAGGATAGTTCCTTCTCCAGTTATTTAGAGCTTCGTCGATGGAACGCTGAGTATTCCAATTGGAAGGTGCAGAAGGAATGATGTTGTTCCAGCATGAGACTGCAAAGGGACAGGAGATAAACAAGTGTTGTATGGATTCCTCTGCAACTTTACAGTTGGGACATCTAGAGGGTCCAACGATGCCTCTTTTCTTGAGATTCTCTGCAGTTAGTAGTTTCCCATGCAGGAGAGTCCACATGAAAAATTTGACTTTTGGAATTGCTTCTGCTCTCTTTAAAATCTTCCAGTGTGTCCAAACTGTCGTTGGGTATTCCTTGCTACTTAAGTAATTGTAGCCTGCTTTGATTGAATAATTGGTTCCTGTAGGATCCCATCTGAACTCATCCTTATCGGCTTTGATGGTGGGCGCAATACTGTGCAGGTGGTTGCAAAAAGAATCAAAGCTGCCTTTAAGATGATGGGGGATGGGTGGAAATTTCCATCGCATCCAAACATTGGTTGATACATTCCATTGAGAGATTTGGCCCAGATTAAATATACCTTTCCTTTGTAAGTAAAAAATTATAGGATCCATACCTGGGAGACTGTTCATGGGTGGGTTCCCCATGATTTTATCCGAACCGATGTTCACAGTTTCACCTCCTTTTGGCACTTTGGAGACATTTTGTGCCATGAATGCAATGGCTTTTTTGCAAAGCTTCCGTATCTTTGTACAATTTCTGCTGGTGATCTCGGAAGTGAGAAGATGCTGCCTTGGCTGGTTGAGGTATTTTTCCTCCAGGACTTTTTTCCACCAGGCTGTTTGATTGTCCAGAAGCCTCCAAATCATCTTTCCACAAAAAGCTAAATTCTTGAGAGATGGGGATCTTATGCCAAGACCTCCATTCTCTGGGCTTTGAATGACATGTTTCCATTTTACGAGGTTGAATTTTTTCTTTTCATTCTTTAACCCTTGCCAGAGAAAAAATCTAAGAACGCTGTCCATTTTACGATGGAATGAAGCTGGAGCTTGAGCCAGGGAGAATTGATAGAGGGGAAGGGAGGAAATGCTTGATTTTAGAAGCACCTGTCGCCCAGCTGGATTGAGCCATAGAGTTCCCCACTTCTAAAATTTCCTTTTCATTTTGTCTAATGTTAAATCCCAAACACCTGTCTTTGCATTCCCTATGCTTACCGGCATTCCCAAGTAACTGAAGCAGTCCCAATTTAACTTACAGGGGACACCAAAAATGTTGGCAATGTTGTGGATCGTTTGAGGTGAAGCATTCCATTCATAAATGCAACTTTTGAGGTGATTAAATTGACCTCCTGAATATCTCATGAATTTGTCTAGCAGGTATTTGAATCTTCATGCTATAATGGTGGTCGCCCCCCCAGCATTAGGGTGTCATCAGCAAATTGAGAGTGATTTATGTTTTTAATGCCATCTTCAAACTTAATGCCAGTAATGAGGCCTAACTGCCTCTTTTGGTCAAGCGCACAGCTGAATGATTCTGCCATGAGGATGAAGAGATATGGGAATAAGGGGCAGCCTTGTCTTAATCCTCTTGAGGATTGAAAGGAAGGTCCAGGTCTGCCGTTGTTGAGGGGAGCGATCCATGGGCCAAAGATACAGGCTCTTATGATATTAATAAGGAAAGGAGAGAAGCCCATCCTCTGAAGAACTGCAAATAAGAAGGAATGCCTTACCCTATCAAAGGCATTGGCCAAGTCTAGTTTCAAAATAAATCCTTTTTCATTCTTTGCATGGCTTGAATGTATGGCTTCTTGAACCAAAAGAATAGAGTCTGAAATTTGTCTATTAGCCATAAAGCCTCCTTGGTTTTCAGAGATTAGCATCGGAAGGAGAGGTTTGAGCCGAGAGGCTATGATTTTAGTGAAGATTTTGTATGAAGAATTGCATAATGATATAGGCCTGAAGCGAGAGAAATTAGAAGGGCGATTCTCCTTAGGAATGAGGGCCAGATGAGTAGAATTTGTATAACCTCCTATTTTACCTTTTCTCTGGATCCACTTGAAGTATTTGATGAGATCCTTTTTTATCAGCTCCCAATATTCTCTGTAAAAACAAATTGGGAATCATCCAGTCCAGGTGCCTTGTTGGGCTGGAGACTCCAAATTGCTTCCACTATTTCTTCCTCTTTTATTTCTTCTATCAGACTTTTGTTCAAATTAGTTGTGACTTTGGTTGGCAAGTGTTGTAGCAGGTCATCATAAATTTCTTCCTCCTCTGTTTTAGTTAAAAGTTCCTTAAAATGGTATGTGGCAGCTCCTTTGATATCTGCTTGTTCAGTATGTTGAGTCCCTGCACTGTCTACAATGGCTGTTATGGTATTTCTGATTTGTCTTGCAGTGGCTTGTTTTTGAAAAAAGGAGGGATTCTTGTCCCCGCTTTCCAGCCACATTTGCCTTGATTTAATGCGCCACTTTTCTTCCTCCTCTCTTTTGATTCTGCTCAGCTGATTGTAAAGCTCTTCTTCTTGAACCTTTTCATTTTGGCAATACTCCTTTTGTTCTATTGTGCATTGAAGGTCTGCGATTTTGGATTTAAGGTCACGTTTTTCCCTTTTAGGTTCATTGTAGTGCGATTTGGCCCAATTTTTGAGCGCTTTTTGCACATTTATTAATTTGTTCTCCCATATGAAACCTGGGGATCCTTCAATATGTTGTCCCCAGGTGTGTTGGATGATGTTTCGGGCTGCTTGATAATCACTCCATATATGATTATATTTGAATGGAAGCGGACTGAGGGGGCAGTGTATATCCAGTGCTAGAGTGATTGGATAGTGATCTGAAGCAGCAAAGGGCAAAATGGAGGAATTGACAACTGAAAAAGTTGATAGGAGGGAGATGTTAACCAAGAACCGGTCCAACTTCTCCATTATATTGTTGCTGCCCAGCTTACGATTACTCCATGTATACTTGCGATTTTTTGGAGTGATATCTATCAAGTCACCGGTTTACATTATGTTTTCCATTTGGTTTCTGAAAGGATCTGGCATAAAGCTTCCCCCACACTTTTCATTAGCATGCAAGATTAAGTTGAAATCACCTCCTAATATGATGTTGCTGTTATCTTCTTCCATTATGTTTTTACTGAGAGAGTCCCAACAAATTTCTTTATCCCTGTAGTGATTAGGGACATAAACATTAAAAATGACAATCTGCTATTTGCTAATGTTATTTCTCAGTACTGTTTTTATCCAATGTTGTTCTATTAGATCAGATTCGCTATTCCATTCATTCTGATTCCAGATGGTAGTGATTCCACCATAAGCCCCTCTAGCTTCGCATATGCTTCCTTTATAACATTTATGCCTTTCAATAATCTTGTTGATTTTTGGTTCTCTTTGCTTTGTTTCCTATAATAAGATGATGGATGGTTTCTCCTGCGCTATAAGATCTTTTAGAGCATTGGTTTTGGAGGGGTGCCCGAGTCCCCTGCTGTTCTATGAAAGGATTTTGATCATTTCAGACCTGTGATTCGAGGAGGTGCTCTACCTCCCTTGTCTCTGCTTTCTATTTCTTGATCTTTTGTGCCCTGAATGTAAGATTCTATTGGATTCTACAGTCCTAGAGCTATATCTTTCTGTGCGTTCTCATCCCTATGCTGTTTAGAGGTCTTTCTACCCGACTTCTTTTGACCATCAAAAGAGGATCCCTGGTCCTTGGAGCTGCTGCGAGTAATTCTAAGAGGGGGGGTTTGATAAAAGGGGGGAAGGGTGGTCATAGAATGGGGGGAAGAGGGGTGTTCAGGAAGATTCGAAGGAATAGGATCATCTTCAGGGAGGGAGAGAACATGGAAAGGATTGGAGGATGGAGGAGATTGAAGGGATTTTTCCAATCTAGGGGATTGAGGTCGATGAGGAGGGGAAGGAGGAGGAGATGGGGACTGGGCGGAAGGGTTGTGAGAGGAAGGTCCAGGTTCATTGGGAAAATTCGGACTAGGTGCTGATTTTTTCTTTTTTTACCACTTCCCATTGTTGTTCTTGTGGATCGTTATCAACATTAATGAACTTAGTATAGCGTTTAGCAAAATGACCATACTCGTGACATACCTTACACTTGAAGGGGATCTGTTCGTAATCGAGCTGTTGTATGTGTGACCATTCATCAACTTTGATCTTGATGGCTTCTGGAAGTCCTTTGCCCAGATCAACCTCGAGATAGATACGGGCACATGCCTGCATGTTGTCTCTTGGCTCGCTCCTACCAATATATTTGCCGACTGCATTTCCGACGGTACGCACTGATTCATCTCCCCAGCAGTGTAATGGGAGATGGGGGAGGCGAACCCAAACAGGAACCGCATTAGGCATATCAAGCTCTGGATCGAAGTCCGACGTCCATTTGTTTAAATACAGACCTTTGGAGTCCATGAAATAAGGCCCATTGCGAAAGCGAAGTGGAAGGTGAAGTATCCCTTCCCGCAGAATCTAATAGCAATTTTCCCTTGAATTTTTTCCGCCTAGTTTCTTTCCACCCACCTCTGAATAGTTTTTGGTGAGGGCCAAAGGCCTGTGAATTGCCCTATCAGTCCCTTTTCTGCCAAAGCAAGAGCAGCCATTTTGGGCAAGGTAGGAGGAAGGGAGACTTCTTGCAATCCCTCTATTTTTTTTACAAATTTAGAGATAACAGGGCGAGCTCGTTGGGGTGGCAAGGAGTTTATGAGAGTTGAAAATGCTTGTTGCTGAGCTGCCTCCTCCGGTGGAGACTCCGGAGGGGCCATCTGGAAGAGGATCGAGCGATCTATGAGAAAGAACCAGGGCGTAGACGATGATGGCGGATGCAGTAGCTGTAGAGCACGCGCGCGCTAGGTCGAAAAATTATGTTACCTTAAGAATACTTTTAAAGGTCAAGTATGGATGTAGATTTCAAGACAAGGTTTATGTCCCTAATGGTAACTTCCAAAACTTAGCACTTCAAAGGATCTCAAAACATGTTATTGATGGAATTAGTATTTAAACAAAAGTGTAAGTATGCAGCTACTTCAATCAAACAAAAGATGAAATACTGATCATGAAATCACTGTCTCTGCTGTTTGTCTAAATACGGAAATAAAACTTAAGCTATTGCACTCAAACAAATCAAAAACTGCAAACTAATAAAAAGTAAAATCAAATGACATCATTCATAGTCTGATCCCTCTTCAGTTAGTCTAGTTATGGCTTTCAGAGGTAATCGTCAATGAAATGAGCAATCCAATATCTAACTGCAGAAAATTAAACTAAAATCAAATCACAACATTCATATTTCGATCCCTCGCCAGTTAGTCTAGCTATGGCTTTCAGAGGTAATCGTCAATGAAATGAGCAATCCAATATCTAATTGCAGAAAAGTAAACTAAAATCAAATCACAACATTCATATTTCGATCCCTCCCCAGTTAGTCTAGCTATGGCTTTCGGAGGTAACCGTCAATGAAATGAACAATCCAATATCTAATTGTAGAAAAGTAAATTAAAATCAAATCACAACACTCGTAATTCGATCCCTCGCCAGTTAGTCTAGCTATGGCTTTCGGAGGTAACCGTCAACGAAATGAAAAAGTTGATATTTACACTAACTAACAAAGCAAATGAATAAGACTGAAATCAAAGCATAACTGAAATTGAAAAGCTAAAAAAAACAAAGTCAACAAAGAGGTAAATCTCATGTCACTATTTGATGCAAAAACATGTAAAGAAAAACTAATCTACAATCGACTGGTTGAACACACTTACATGAATAAAAATTGCATGAATGGAAAATCTAATCTATCAAACTTGAAAGCAATCAAATGACATAATGAAATTAAAGCAAAATTACAAAATGAAATCTACTCTACCTTACATTCTAATGTGCTCCATGACATCTACTTCACATCTCCTTCCATGTTGAGAACATCAAAGCTTTATTCAAATTTTTCAAAATTACAAAGTACAACAAAGCTCTCTAAAACTTTTCCAAGCCATCTCAAAAGCTAACAAGCTTAAGAATTAACAAGCTAAGACTAACAAATGAAGGAGAGAGATCTCCTATTTATACAAAAAGATGAGAAGCCATCTCATTAATGAGAGTCCATGAATCTCTCCCTCTACCTCTAGAGTCCTAATCAAAATAGGAACTGATAAGACACATGTCTTCTTAGAGTTTCAATACAATTAAGAGATGTGACACATATCCTCATGATCCCATGATTCTCTCTACTCAAATTCGAATTTGGCCTTAGCGTGCCACATACAGGTCTTCTAGAAGCCTCCTTTCAACCTACACATGTTAACAATCTCAACCCACTTGTTAGGTATAAGCATATGCACATTATTTTCTGATTTTTAACCACAAATTCACTTAAAAAGCTTAAAATTAATAAAGATTGGAAAAACATAAATGTGGCCCAATGATAATGAAAGTGGGATGAATGTGGTGACATAGTAGTGAAATGGAAGTGAAATGGAGGTGATATAATAGACATAATAGTGAAAGTGTAATGGAAATGAATGACATTTTCAAGACCCAACATACCCCCCAACTGAATTTATTGCATGTCCTCATGTAATATATATTACATTAATTCTTTTGATCCTTGAACTTTGGCTTAACTTTGCATGATATCATTTGATAACTTCATATTTCTGCAAAGTGTTTTACTTGAATTGCAACATGGTTGGTTCTTGTGTTTCAACCATTTTTTTTTTTTGCATTCTATTTTTATCTTTGAGCTTTGCATAATGATATTTTGATTATTGTTGCAAAATATATCTTCATTGGATTGCATGATGGTTGGTTCTTGTGTGACAACCATGATTTTGTTTGTATCCAATTTATCCTTTAAGCACTTTTTGAAAAGCCATTATATGCTCAGAGTAACAATGTAATAGTTAATATATGTTGGAAGCATGTGGACTTCTGAATATGATATGGACATGGAAAAATATGAATATGAATGTATTTCCCCCCCAACTGATGGTATTGGCAATTTTATGAAATGAGGAAGAGAAATGTTTTTCCAACAATTATCATTCTAGCTTTTTATGGAATTCTATGGTCAAAAGTTAGAAAATGATGTACCTTAACTTACCCTTTGGAATGGATGAGTTGTATGTGTGGTGGCTGCAAAATTCTAATCATATTCTTCTTCAAGTGGCTGAACACGAGGAGTCATGGATAAAGAGATAAGATGACTTTTTATTGCTTCTACTAAAACTTGCTAAATCTACTCCAAAACGCTGAAAATAATAGTATTCATGTCTTCAAAACTCATTGGCACAATTCCTACTATGTGAAAATATGTTCTGATGTCGAACATAGTAAGAAATTGTTGACTTAGTGGCCATTAATGGATGCCACTAATCAACATGAGAACTCTCACCATTGATGACAATGAGAGTCAAGATGCCCAAACACATCTTGCTAGATACGAATGATTTTGCCGATGTCGAGTCACCTATAAGATTTGACGAACAAGGGACATTAATGTATTCCCATTGTTTGTCAGCATGAAGACTTTCCATTAATGCATGCAAGCCTCAAGGTGTTTTTACAAAGAACTTAGACTCAAAAGACTATGGACTCAATAATTTGCATTGAAGCAGGGTTTATTTACGAAATGAAAATGACAAGAAATGGAAGATGAAAATGGAAGATGGCAATGGAGAGTTGAAATGGAAATGGGCAATAAGCATGTGAATGAACCTCCTGCGTTTATTTGTGGGTTATGAATGGAGAAAAAGAGATAGAAAGTTTATGTGAATGTAAATGGAAAATATGGAGTGAAATGAGGTGAATGGTTTATTATGAAGTATGGATGTGATGGAGACAATAGTATATGAAAATTTTTCAAGTGTTAGGATCTGATTTTGCATCAGCATATTTCCTCTTTGTTACTGATCATCCTCTTATGAAACAAATTGGTCTCTTAGAGAGACACCATTCTCTTGTAGTCATTTGTCCTTTCTCCTAGAACCTGCAAAAAAACTAATACTTCTTCTGCAATGGAATGTAAGATTATCAAAGGAGAGAGATGGTCAATCTCTCTAGTTATGATATTTACATACAAAACTAAGAATTTGTATTAATGAAACAAGTTCTCAAAGGAAAAATCAAAAGAATTTATACCTGATTTGGAATTAATGCCTCAAGTTGATGTTTCTTATTTTTAGTAATTTATTTCATTATTTGCCATTTCAAACTCTAATGATGGATTTCTCATTGTTTTGATCTTGTTGAGATCTTTCTAACAATACTTGAATCATCAAAATCTGATTTTGTATGAGAAACTTACGTTGATTTGAACAATGAGGTTTTTCAGCTGTGGAATTGGACTTTAGCTACGGAATGTCGACGGTTTCTGTAGCTAAAAATATTGAATAAAAAGTTAGCCATTCATCTTTCATCATCAGTCCAAAATTAATCAATACCTTCAAAAAAGTGAGCAAATAACTTATTCATTTCATTGATTCAAAATTATTATTTTTTTCTTGACATGCGACGACTTAGTGATAACACACAACTTGACTTCCTTTTGACTGGGGTCTTTTTCATCAAATTGGATCAAATGAATAGGACACCATCCATATACTGACATTTTCCTAGCTACCCATGTGGCTCGTTTTGTCTGATGACACCTGCAACCTAGAGTTTAACAAAAACAACTGCAGAAAGTGGTTGCATTCCGCAGCTAAAAAGCAGTCAACCATCAGTTTTGCACATTTTGGATACTTGTGTTGTGCATAGCATTTTATCTCTTCCACACTTTCCCGTGGAGTTTCTGTAACCTTAAAAGAAAGTGATTCATCTTTAAAACGAAGATTTTCAACTAAAACAAAACCAACCAAAATGATATTGATCCCTTCTCTAATTGAAAATGCCAATGTTACTACACAATAAGCCCTGGGCTTCCCATACAAACAACATATAAAGTTCGATAAATAATCAAGGATATTAAGGTCATGCTTGATAATAACATAGTTGTTTGGCCTGAGCATAGACTGGACTATTTGTGCAGCTTCATGCTGCAATGATACGTTGTTTTGAATATAGGTATGCATTTACTGCGCCATAACTCATGTTTAAGACAACTCCCGGGAATATTAGATGACGATTCTAAAAAATAACAACACCAACTACATGCATGGGATTCATTCCACTCCATGGCATATGTAAAGTAGCCAACTCCCATAAGATCACACCAAATCTAAAACTCTGGAACGTGGAAATAAAGAGAAGAATTGTGTGATTTTTTTATTTTTTTTAATACATATAATCAGCCATAACTGAAGTACAAGTCAGGAGAGAAGCTGTTATACATTAAAGTCAGGATTGAATGCTAAAAATCTCCATGCCATGTTTATCAATCGGTTGTGTAGAGCCGTATCCAATCGGTTCACGTAATGGAGTTAATCACTAAACAGAGTCGTCTTCAATTGGGATTGTTGTTAACAGGCGTGTGATGAAGTATGATTTCATTAAGGACGGGAGGTGTGTAACCAGGAGTTGAATGCCACCGCACAGTTGATACCCAAATTGGAATTCCCTACCCCAGACAGCTGAATTAAATCAAACATCAAACTATCAGTTCATCAATTGAAATTCTGTTTTTCTTCACGCGGTAGGCCAAAAGAGGCTTCAAAAAACCGAGAAATTCTCTTAAACCGCCATGGAATTTTTAAAACGGTTTCTGGGTTATTTAATTGACCCTACTGGCGAAAAAGCCCATGTTTTATTTTTTCCAAATTCACCTCTGTTTGGCCAAATCATGCTCTCAAAGTTTGGAATTTTTATTGTTTTGCGTTTTCCTGAATTACTGCATTTGGCTTGCATTCAGTTTTCTAGGTTTGATTTGCAATTTTAACACAGCAAATGAATAGTAATCTAAACACTGGCACTTTTCAAGGACACCCCGAGCAGGTCTTTTTCTCTCGGTCATATGTTCTCGCTTCCTGGCTCGCATCGCATTGGAAAGTCATCTGATCTATATGCTCTGCATGCTACTCTTATTTCTATAATAACACAGTATTCTTGGCATATGCAAGTAGTTCATTAGCACTGTAGTTTCGGCACTATCGTTGGCACTGTTATATATGAGTCTTGAAATAATTGTATAGATTGATCTCGGCACATATAAGACCTATTCTTCAACAATGTCAATGAATGATTGTTATTGTCATTATGTCCATGACTTTTTAATGAGCCAAATTACAGTTCCTAAAGCCTAATTGCAGCGACGATTCCGAGTCTAATTGCAGTACTCAAATTAAGATTGCAACTCTCTCTCCTTTGCCATGATCTATTCAGTATTCATATTTATCTGTCAAAGAAAATTAAGCCAACCTGTGCTAGTTCAAGAATGAAGCATCTATAGCTGAATGTTTTAAATTCACTCTTTAGATTAAACACATCCTTGGTTTCTGTCTGTATGCAATTTTTTTATTTTATGTCAAATACTTTATGGATTTTGATTGTTGTTGCAGGGCCGAGCAGTGGCTAAAAAAATGTAGTGCGTGACTAGAACGAATACAGGCTAGTGAATGACCTAGAGACAAGGAATGCAAAGATTGACTACATCCACCATAACGCCAAGAAATGCAGAGATTATTTTATTATGTGAAACGTGGGGAAATTTTATTTTATTTTTATTTACTTATTTTGTTAATAAAATTACATATGTTATATTTTCAAAAATTAAAAATCATACATATATAATTTTTACTAAACAATTTTTTTATTTTTATTTTTTAAATGATTTTGTTAATAAATTAATGTTATACTTCAAAAGAAAAGACACATATATATTTCATTGAACAAACAAATGAATTTATTTATTTATTTTTTTTTTTTTAATGATTTGTTATTAAAATTATATATATATTTTCAAAGAAAAAAATACATATATATTTTTTAAACAAAACAATTTATTGAAATTAAAGTTTTTCATTGAATCAAATGAAATGATGAAATTTATTTATTTATTTGAACATAAAAATTCTTTTTCTGATCTTCTAGATCACACAAAGTGTAGGAGGAGAGCATACTCAAGAAATTATTGATTCTTTTTTTTTTTTACATGACAATCATTTTTCTGATCCTCCATATCACACAAAGTGCAAGAGGAGAGCATACTAAAGAATTATTCAATTTTTTTAGATGTAAGAAATAAGGTCTCCTAATTACACTTCCCCAGCAACGGAGCCAAAAATGTCTAGTCAATTTAACATCTTAAATTGCTCTACATAAATTATCAATCCAGGTATCGTAAACTGATAAAGTGTGGTACACCATATGTGCTTAGTTAACCTTTTTCTTACTTCGTTCTTTTATAGATTTTATTTTGTTTTAGGGTTTTGTTTTTGTTGATCTCCTAAATTGTCCAACGCAAATGGAAATCCTATTCTAAGGTCTTAAGAATAATTTCAAAGGTCAAGTATGGATGTAGATTTCAAGACAAGGTTTATGTCCCTAATGGTAACTTCCAAAACTTCTCACTTCAAAAGATCTCAAAACATGTTATTGATGGAATTAATACTTAAACAAAAGTGTAAGTATGCAGCTACGTCAATCAAACAAAATATGAAATACTGATCATGAAATCACTGTCTCTGCTGCTTGTCTAAATATGGAAATAAAGGTTAAGTTATTGCACTCAAACAAATCAAAAACTGCAAACTAATAAAAAGTAAAATCAAATCACAACATTCATATTTCGATCCCTCGCTAGTTAGTCTAGCTATGGATTTCAGAGGTAACCGTCAATGACATGAGCAATCTAATATCTAATTGCAGAAAAGTAAACGAAAATCAAATCACAACATTCATATTTTGATCCCTCGCCGGTTAGTATAGCGATGGCTTTCGGAGGTAATCGTCAATGAAATGAGCAATCTGGTATCTAATTGCAGAAAAGTAAAACTAAAATCAAATCCCAACATTCATATTTCGATCCCTCACCAATTAGTCTAGCTATGTCTTTTGGAGGTAACCATCAATGAAATGAGCAATCTGATATCTAAACTAACTAACAAAGCAAATGAATAAGACTGAAATCAAAGCATAACTGAAATTGAAAAGCTAAAAAAAATAAAGTCAGAAGAGAGGTAAATCTCATGTCACTATTTGATGCAAAAACATGTAAAAAGAACTAATCTACAATCAACCGGTTGAAAACACTTACATGAATTAAAGTTTCATGAATAGAAAATCTAAACTATCAAACTTGAAAGCAATCAAATGACATAATGAAATCAAAGCAAAATTACAAAATGAAATCTAATCTACCTTACATTCTAATGTGCTCCATGACATCTACTTCACATCTCCTTCCATGTTGAGAATATCAAAGCTTTATTCAAATTCTTCA
>APFE031085482.1:0-12375 GCA_000404065.3 Pinus taeda | reverse complement strand
TCTCTCCTCGTGCTTTTTCTGAGGGAGATTTGGTCTTGCTATATGACCAAGCTAATGATAAGCTAAGGGCAGGAAAATTCGAACCCATGTGGCATGGGCCCTATATTGTCAAGCGTGTATTACAAAAAGGAGTCTATGAGCTAATTTATTATGAGGGTAACGCTTTGAACAAGCCCCGTAATGGGCTGTACCTCAAAAAGTATCATGCGTGAGTCATATCGCATGGTTACTTATGTACATAAGTGTGTTATTAATTTTGTGCAGTTTGGTTTGGTGTGTTTTTTTCAAGTAGCTTTTCTGCTTATTATGTCTTCACCTGGTTTGCAGATGTCTGTGACTCCTTATGTCGGTTTTGCTGATGGTGCTTGCTGTAGTACCCATAACTTATCATTCGCAGCATGGGTTGTTTATGACCCTCATGGTGAGTTGATTGATCTTCAAGGTATTTGTTTGGGTCAAACAACCAATAACATTTCTAAATATAGTGCATTTCTCAAACTCTTGTCAGATGCTATTGCTCTTGAAATTCGAGAAATGGTTGTAAACCTTGATTCACAACTTGTTTTTCTTTAGCTCAATGGGCAATATTATGTCAAAAACCCTCATTTATTGAGAATGTATTTTCATATTCATCTCTTGGAAATAAATTTTGATTATATTACATATCATCACATTCCTAGGCATATGAATACGTTAACAGATGCATTGGCTAATTATGTGTTAGACAGACATTTACGCAATATGTGAAAAACATTGTATCATAGTAAATAGGAAATATAGCATATATATGTCAATAATGTTGGAGTGTAATACATTAAAATCCAAAAAATAATATATGTGTTCCAAGTACATCCATGGCTCGCAGGCGTCAAAACTGTAAATACTAGCTACAGACTACTCTACGTGATGCTCGTGATAGCATGTTACTGCTCGCACTACATGAGTCAGTAATCGACGGATCCGATCTGACACTCCCACTGTGTGTCGTTGATAACAGTGAGGAATTTCCTTGATCCGTGCATACTCTAGAATCCCTCTCGTCAGGCCCTCCATATTTTGAGCAATCTCCTCTTCGTTGTCAACTCCTTCCTAGTAAGGAGCAATCTTGAATTGGCGAACCACGTGCCTCGCAATTGGGGACATCCTGCTGGTCTCTTTGGTCCAACATCTGCAATTACAAAGTCAAGGGGTCATGAATACATATATTCAAAAATAATAAAAAACCAAAAACAAAATTGTTTTGCTCACCTCCATCATCAAAGTCTTCTCCCTCTAGGAGTGATATGTCAGGATCACCATGGAAGTAAGGCCCGTTGTACGACCAATCCTCCATGACGATCAGTTGTCGTCTGATCCACGCAAATAAGGTGGGCCTGTAAGACATTTGCTGCCCCCCTCCAGATTTGGGCATCTACTTGCTCCATCGAACCATCCTTCGATCTCGTGGTATCGGGGGGTTCACCCCTACCATCTGATAATGGAACAATGGAATTCATTCCAAGAAGAAGGTTACTAGGATAGATCCATATACAAATTTCCTCAAGTGTCCTACTTTGCATTTGGATAATTGTCGCTTCATGTTTACCTTCATTGCTTCCACCTAGTTGAAGACAATGGGCACTATATAGTCCACAACATATTGGAAGCGAGATTTGTTGGACTTGTGTAGTGCTTGGGCCCCAACTACTCGGTTGATGGTCAAAAGTATCACCTTCAATAAAAGATCATTTATGGTCATGATATCGATCTTGCCATTTGTAGATTTTAGAGCTCATGGGAAATGTTGGGCAAGCAACATGTTTACACTCGCCCCAATAGGCCTGCCTCCATACAGTTGGACTGGTTCCCCTCTGAGAGATAGTCCAGTAATGAAATAAATGTCTGAAGTATCTAATTCCAGCTCTTGGTAATGGATCACAAATACCTCTCGTTCGATATCCCATAGACTGATCAAGTATTGTAGTAACTCAGGTTGAGCCTGTAGGCCTAGTGTTAGAAAGAACTTGAGGAGCCCACAGTTCCTGAATGCATCAAGACAATTTGGATCCTCCAAGGCCATTTGGTCTATTATTTCATGTTCACGTTCTTTCCACTAAATCACCATTTTCTCGCCTTTATTTTCCTGCAAACACGACACATTTAACTTAACATCAGTTTTTGAAAGGGAAATTTTCAATTTACAACATTGAATTTCGGCGGAAATCACAAAAATTGATTCTCTGCGTTGACGCGACTGTTTTTAAAACATGACCACTGCCGATGCGAGACCTAGAGTTAAAACCTGACAGTGTAGTCCCGTTCCCGGATCCCGCTCCGATCGCCGGTAATAATTTTTTGCAAAAATCCCCTCAAGTCCCCTGCAAAGAGGGTTAAATGCTTAAAAACATGTATCAATGTGAAGAGTAGGGCCTCGGCTCTTGCCTACAACGAACGGTTTAAGGATCGTCTTCCTGGATCCATAACAATCTGCTCCTGAAGATTTAGGGCACAAGTGGGTAAACATTGCTCCAAATGAGGTAAATGGTAAAAATGTTTTACATTTTCCCCTTTTTATAAGCTTTTGACTATGTTTTAGGGTTTTAAAAGTATTTTTCGTCATTTTCCCTTAGAAATGGATAATGCATTTTCTTCTTGTGCAGCAATAGGTGATGGTTTTCCGATGATGATGTAAACTGGAGTTGTATTTAAGCTCTTTTCCTGACTCTTACAAATTGAAACGAAAAGACTGCCGAAATTTTTTCCCTTTTTGAATCGTTAAAGAAAATAAAAACGGGGAGTCTTCTTTAAGCTCTTTTCCGACTCTCAAAACATGAAAATATTTTCGAGCACTTGTTGTTTTGACCTCATAAACAGTTCCGAAACATCGTTTACCCAATATATGTTTACCCCTTTTTCGGGTTGGGTTAAACTATTTATGAAAAAGGTACTCCTTGGTTGACATGGCCAAGAGGTTCTCTAAAGTATTTTTTTCTACATTTTTAGGCTAGAGAGACAACTGTATGAAAAGGGACCTTTTGGAGTTTTATTTTCCGTGTCTTTTTCAAACTCTCTAAACATGAAAAAGATACCGAGTTTTTCCTTTGTCAAAATCGTTAAAATTTAATGACATCGGATTTGCCATCATGACGGACGTGAGATTCTCCTTCCTAGGGCTCGTTAATATTACTAGGTTGGATCTATCTGAAGGATGGACTTATATTACAAGCATATGTTATCCCCTTTAAGCCTGTGATAAAAAATAATTGGGGTACCTGCCAAAAATGGTGGGGGGAAATGGAAATTTTTTACCAGTTGTGTCCGCAGCTTGTCACTCTTGAACATGGCACTCCTTTGCTTCGTATTGGGTTGGAATATCCTCACTTCATCATTGACCTTCCTAGGTTTGGGTTATTCACTTTTTCCTTTCCATTTGATCTTTGCCACATCATCATTGATGCGGGAGCACTCAGCAATAAAGCAAGTAAACATGGACGAGAGGATCAGAAAAAAGGAAAGCCTGTTTTAAAGTAGAAACACAGACTTAAAGTGGATTTAAAGTGGATAAGTTAAAGCAGATTTAAAGCGGATAAGATGGATACAACCATGCACAAGATGGATACAGCCATGCACGCTTTTTGGAGAGATTTCATTGTGGAGAAAAATCAGTAGAGGATCTAATCATCCTTCTTAATGAATCTTATATAAATGTAATGTGATGGGGTGTGAGAGATATATCTTATTTGTGAGTAAAATAGTGAGTGAGCAAGATGTAGTGGATTGTGAGCTGGGTTTTAAGGCTGAAATGCCTTAGCCTGGAATGTAATTTGTTCTGTATATATATATGAAACGTGTTCTAGTATTGTGTACGCCTGTGTGTATTGTATAATTAAGTTAAATCTTGTGTTCAAGCTTGTTGATCTAAATATCGTTTAACTGTTATATATGGCAATCCAAATATCATGTATCTGTTATATGTAAATGTTTGTTGAAGACAGCGTGCAGCGCAGAGGAAGATTCTGATGATGATGGAGAGATGAATGCTCTACCAGCGAAGAAATCACGAAGGAAACAGGCTTACTCTGATTACGAGGATGAGCCTTTGCAGAATACCCATTAGACAACTTGTGCAGCTGTGGGAAGTACTCGTCGACTCGCTACAACTGCATTGCGTTTGGAAAACCTGGTTTGCTTGAAAACTCTTATTGATCCTACTGGTAGAAGGTTCATTTACAGCGGAGCTTTCTGGGTTGAAAAATCACGAGCGCTGCTTCCATCGTTGATAATTATTTTGTCTCTGTGAAGGAATGTGTTAATCGGAGGGATTTTGCAAATGGAGGATGGAAAACAGATTCCAGAAGAAGAGGTTGATGCATATGAACCAGAGTTTCCGCCGCTCTCAATCGTTAGAAGAAGGTCTGTTACAGGTCGAATGTTTTTTCTAAAAGAAAGTACAGATCGGAGTTGGGATTAGCGGTGCCGTATTAAGTTAAAATCCATATATTGTTATTACTATTTTAGAATTACATTGCATGTTTTCAATGATGATTAAAGTGATGCTAGATTCCAATGAAAATTCACGTTAATAACATTAAAAGTTTAAAACGCTTCCCATGGGGCTTAGTCGCCTAGGATCGAGATTTTAAAGAATTTGGGATTTTGGGCAACCCCCAAATTCTCATTTTCATCAGGTGGTATCAGAGCAGGGAAAGGATTCCTAGAGCGAGCAGAAGTGAAAAGAGGTACAGTTGTGTTAAAGATGGAGAGTTTATGGTTTTGTAATTGTGCAGATGGCGGCAGCGGAAGGTGAGAAGATTGCAGCAACCTAGAGAAGGATGCCAAAAGACCGAGTGCGGAGGGCTTGGTGAGGTATCGTGTAAAAGAGGAGGCTGTTACTGTAGAGGTTGGTTGCAGCTCACAGAGTTCTAGTGAAGGAATGCAGTGGATAAAATTGCTATTATGAAGACCAGAAGCATATGACCAGGAGGTCATAAATTTTTGTGCCTCGGGAGTTTGATGCGGGAGCACTCAACAACAAAGCAAGTAAACATGGACGAGAGGATCAGAACAAAGGAAAGCCTGTTTTAAAGCAGAAACACAGACTTAAAGTGGATTTAAAGCGGATAAGTTAAAGCATATTTAAAGCGGATAAGATGGATACAGCCATGCATAAGATGGATACATCCATGCACGATTTTTGGAGAGCTTTCATTGTGGAGAAAAATCAGTAGAGGATCTGATCATCCTTCTTAATGCATCTTATATACATGTAATGTGATGGGGTGTGAGAGATATATCTTATTTGTGAGTAAAATAGTGAGTGAGCAAGATGTAGTGGATTGTGAGCTGGGTTTTAAGGCTGAAATGCCTTAGCCTGGAATGTAATTTGTTCTGTATATATATATGAAACATGTTCTAGTATTGTGTACGCCTGTGTGTATTGTATAATTAAGTTAAATCTTGTGTTCAAGCTTGTTGATCTAAATATCGTTTAACTGTTATATATGGCGATCCAAATATCATGTATCTGTTATATGTAAATGTTTGTTGAAGACATCGTGCAACACAGAGGAAGATTCTGATGATGATGGAGAGATGAATGCTCTACCAGCGAAGAAATCACGAAGGAAACAGGCTTACTCTGATTACGAGGATGAGCCTTTGCAGAATACCCATCAGACAACTTGTGCAGCTGTGGGAAGTACTCGTCGATTCGCTACAACTGCGTTGCATTTGGAAAACCTGGTTTTCTTGAAAACTCTTATCGATCCTACTGGTAGAAGTTTTGTTTACGACAGAGCTTTATGGGTTGAAAAATCACGAGCGCTGCTTCCATCACTGATAATTATTTTGTCTCTGTGAAGGAATGTGTTAATCGGAGGGATTTTGCAAATGGAGAATGGAAAACAGAGTCCAAAAGAAGAGGTTGATGCATATGAACCAACATTTCCGCCGCTCTTAATCGTTAGAAGAAGGTCTGTTACAGGTCGAATGTTTTTTCTAAAAGAAAATACAGATCAGAGTTGGGATTAGCGGTGCCGTATTAAGTTAAAATCCATATATTGTTATTACTATTTTAGAATTACATTGCATGTTTTCGATGATGATTAAAGTGATGCTAGATTCCAATGAAAATTCACGTTAATAACATTAAAAGTTTAAAACGCTTCCCACGGGGCTTAGTCGCCTAGGATCGAGATTTTAAAGAATTTGGGATTTTGGGCAACCCCCAAATTCTCATTTTCATCAATCATGACCTCGGATCCTATGGATCCAAAAGCTACCAAACTTTGGAATCTTGTCGTCGATATGTTCAAGAGTTAATCCTTCTACAATTTACACTTATTCCTAATTCTCTGTGTCATCCATAATAATTGCATCCCCTAGACTCACATCGATGGTGTGGGATACATCCTGGCCATCCTTCAACAAGGTCACTTCTTGTCGACTTTAGCTCATTATCCGGGAAGTTGGCTGAGAGACTCCTTTCTAGTACCTTAGAGCTTGCATGCCCTAATGGAAAGTTCTTCACACTCGACGACAGGTTCTCATCATTGGCTTTCGATCGAGTGACTTCAAGGGTGTTCGACTTTAGTTCCTTATTCACACTACGTGAATTGTGCTGCTGGGACCTTGAGAGCCATTGTCATTATTGGTGGTTTCTCTCGCAGTTGTTAATGGTTCACATCATTGACCGATAATCAAGTGACTTTCTAGTGTGTTCGAATTCGACACATGTATTCACATGCTAGAATTTGTACTTTGATCAGGTCGTGTTGGAGTGCAAGACCCTAGGCTCAGATTACAAAAGTCCAAGTTGCGAGGCAATGTGACATGATCATGCTCATACACATGTCTCTTTCAGATGGATGGCTGCGACCATACCATGAGTCTTTTATATGTGATCCTTCTCATTATTGGATGGATGTGACCATACCTTGGGTTGGATATGATCCTTCTTACTTGATGGATGCGCATATACCTTGGATCCATTTACATGATCTTTTTCTGGATGGCTGTGTCCATACCATGATTCATGTAACTTTTATCAGATATTTCAGTGATGTATATGTATCTATGCTTGCTTGCAGGTTTTCTGACGACAGTTTCTGGTTCCATGCATTTACTCGTAAAACATTTCACCCCTCACTCTTGTTCGACCTTCACGATTTAGGGGGCATCTGTTACACAACATTTTGTCACTATCCCTGTACTCCCCATTCCTTGATCTTGTAGGACCTCTACAGTTACCCTCATGTGTTTTCCTATCATGAAGAACATGTCCTTACACCACTCTTCATCTACAGAACATTTCCCTTTTACATCATTTCCCAAGAATATTCCTTCAAACACAATTTTAAAGGTCGGTGTTATCCATTAGTTTCTTCCCCATGTCGATTTGCAGAGTCTAACACTAAGCCTAACACCGAACAATGTTGGTAATCCATCCATGATCCGTGCCGAACCTCTTTTGGAAACTTTTTAAAAATGGAGTCGAAGCTTCCAGGTCTAGAAGCTTCGTGAACGGAAGTTTGGTAAATGGTCAGTCGAGATAGAGTCGAGAGAGACTATTTGGGATTCTTTCCCCTATTAAAATGGAACAAATCAAAAGGGATAAGACCTATCACATCATAAGAGGATCCATGTCCCCTCTTTCAAGCTATATAAGCTCCTCCTTTTCCAACCTCAGCTAGCTAATGAAAGGGCTAGAATAATATGCAAAATCTTGATAGCCAAAACAACTCTTGATAGCCTTAGGCTTCAAGTTTGTGCTTGTAAAGGGAGAATAAGATTGTAGTTTGTTTAGTTTGGAGCAAAGAGGAAGAAGACTTGAACTCCCATTGTTTGAGGTGAATCATGAGATGGTAATAGTGGTGCTGGAACCCGGACACATTGAAGGAAACCTGCAATGCTAAGCGAAGGTTGTACTTTCCTTTTTGTCATAATAATACAATTGATATTTTGTTTCCTATATCAATTGCATATGATATTTGGTAGCTTAAGCTCCTTAGCCTCTTAAATAGGTTAAATCTATTGTATGCTATCATGTGTGCTTTGGTTTTTTGTCTATTTGTTTCAGGTGCTTGATTGACATTAAGGAGCTGATCTCTGGAGAAAACACACATGGACTTCATTAAAAAAGGATTAGTGGTACAAGAGGTAGGATCTTATCCATTCTCAATCTAAGGGAACTTCTGTCAAATTGTCTTGTTTGTGGCTAGACCGTCTCCCCTAGGCTAGAGGGATTGTCTTTGTCTGCAGAGAGAATCTTCCTACTCCACAATGTGGAATTGCATTTTTTCTCCTAATTTAATTCAAGGGAAAATTAAATCAATATTTTTATTGTTGCATTTTCAACATGGCTTAGTGTAGGAAGAATTAGTGTGTGGTTATTGAGATGGTGGAGGTTAGAATAAATGTGAAACAATGTGAATGGGGGTTGGAAAAAAGTTCAAAATATTATGGTATCCTAAGCTCTCTAGAGTAAATCTCATCAACATGAGTGGGAGGAAAATTTGTTGATGGAAATTTAGGAGTAAGATTGACATGTTTTTGAGATTGCTACTCACCTAAGAAAAATACAAGACCTAGAGCATGAATTCAAGGTGTTTAAACAATTTCAAAGAAGAAATTATTTAGAAGAATTGGATCTTCATTTAGAATCTATAATTTCTCTTGTGACTTATATTGCTAGTTTTCTTAACCTCCCTTTAGAAATTTTCTAGTCCTTTACTTCTTTTACTTCTTAGTCTTCTAGATCAATGGAAGAAAGTATGGGGGCTCAAAGTCTAAACTTGAAAATGGAAGTTTCAGTGGTTGACCATCTCTTTGTAAGGTAATAAGAAATGGACATGCACTTTAAGTAAGACAAGCATACTCAAGTGTTTGAATATTTCCTCCATGGTATAGCATTTTAGTTGTTAGTTGTTTATAATGTTGTTGTTGTTTTATTTTCTCCTTCCAAAAGGGCAATATCTATTGGATTAGTCAAATAATCTAGGGAGATGACTACATGAGATTTGGGAACAAGAATTTTGTCATTTTTCTATTGGGATATGCTTGTTTGTTTATTGGTTTGTATTACAAGGCTATCCAATTCGACTATGACCCCTTTCTCTAATACAAATATTACTAATTATTTTGAAAAATTAAAATAAAATCATGATTATCATGTTAAAAATCATAAAATATATCAAAGAGAATAAATTATTTTATCTTTATATTTCTTGTACAAATAGAATCTACAATAAAGTCTTATAATTAGACCTCTCTAAATTTTATTTGATCATTTTTCGTTTTTTCTTTAAACCAAAAAAAATACAATTTAATTCACCTCTTTTTGTAATTTAGTGGCTCTATGTGTTAATAATATATAGGAAAATATACACTTGGTGGATTCTATAGATGAATTTTAGAGGATACTTCACTATAATTATAAAAAGAAGAATTAATTTGTTCATAGATATGAATTTCACCCTCTAAGGGTTTACAAAGTGTTGGAAAGCAAAAAATACAACTTAACATCTAGCTCATGACTACTTAAAGTTTCTTTCAAACATATTTTGATAACAACAAAAGACAAAACATAACATTGGGACTTGGAGTAGCAAATGCTAATCTTCATGTTTTGAACTGGAATCCATGTTGACGTAGAGTGGAGAAGTGGCCCCTTCCTGAGGGACATTAGTTGTCTTTTCTTCTATTCTAGTGGTCTACCCTAGTTCCTTTTGGTATTCACTCCCTATGTATGAACCCCATATAGTGATGCTTATTTTTTCTTATTCTAGTCTAGCTAGTCCAACTTGTTAATAAGATCACGGTGTTAAGTCTATCTTGGTATGTTAGTATAACACCACTATTTATTGAATATTTTTTCTCTTTAGTCCTAGAAAAATTTGTGTTTGGTTTCCATTCCGTGAACTATGCATCAACATTTTCATTGGAAGTTTGACCCATTTCTCTCTCACTCTATTATCAATATATTCTAGCTTGCTCTTGTATATTTTGGAAATATGTGATGGCACAACTTTGTATTTTATATGACCTCTAAGTTATTCCTTGTATTTTGTAGTCCCTTCACAAGTGCTTTAGAGTTATTTGATGTTATTTTCCTACCATGCTTTAACCCCTGCACAATGTCGTCCCACATAATCTCAAACTTGAATTCCTCATTATTTTCCATCCCCTTTTCTAAAAATAGATAAAAAAGGGTAAATCTACTCCTTCAACACTAAAAACCCACTTAATGGAGTCTTTTAGTTGTGGTCTAGATTGGGCTATGATTCCATGGTTCCCTAAACTCAATCCTAATTTTTGCAACCAAGTAGGAAGTTTTGTCTTCAAGGAGCCAAGCTCCTTCCTATCCGAAATAGAAACACTACCACCATCATTATTCATTATGGTTTCAAATTTTCATTCAGTCCCTTTCATTATTCATCACATGAGTGGGTTAACTCTAATGGGTTTAAAATCCTCTCATTAAGATGGAGGAGCCAAGCACTATAGTGGCTTGAGGCTTTTTCATACTCTAGGCATGTACCTCACACACGAAATCCCTAGGTCTCAACCATTGGTGCTTGTTCTTTGAAATAAAAACCAACATAATCCCCTCATTTGACACACCATAAAGGGAAAAAATTAATCTTTAATACAAACTTTCATAAAATTATATATTTATCTTTTATAGTTTTATATTTTTATATTTTTATTTATATGCAATAATATTATGTTGTTGTTGGTCAAGGAGATGTTTGAAAAACTTGATACATTCACATAAGCTTAACACCTAAAGGAAAACATTTGCACACACAATTCAAGTATCAATACACTAATGTTGTTAACGTCTTCGAAGATGGACAAGGTGAATGTCCTCAACCAATTTGACAACTTGAGACAATATTTTAATGCGAAAATAAATAAATTATATGAACATCTCTCATAATAAGAAATGATCTCTCATGCTTTTTAAATAAATATGTGAACCAATTAGGTGTTGAGCCACTAATTGAATTTTGTTAACATTAATGAGAAAATAAACCACCAAATCAATTTATGTTTAAAACATAATTATCATTATCAGATTAATTAATTAAAAACCATACTTAAAAAACATAATTTATCTTAAAATAAAACCATATTAAACCAAATTAATTTCATCCCCCACACACTATCTTCATCGTTTATATCTATAATGCTGCTAATTAGAATAGCTAATGTGTCATCTACAACCCAATATGGAAGCAATGTTATAAAACATCATGTAATATATTTTTGACTCAGTTTAATGTAATTTAATGTTGACTCAGTCAACATTAAAATTAAAAAATTTAAATATTAAAAATTAAAATTAAAATTTGAATTAGTCATTTGATGGGTTTACCGATGGTGGTTTATAAGCCCATGATGTTTGTTGATACTATTTGAGAGTCTGAGGAAATCCATTATAGAATGGAGTACAAATATAGATCCATCTTAACTTAAGACTTGATCCCTCTAAGTGCTTAGTAAATCCAAATTTAAGATGAATATAAACTAGTCAATAAACTTATTGTTACCAAACTTAAAAAATTGTTATTTAAATATCATTAAAATAGAAGATAAAATATACATCTATCTATCAATAAACATAAAGCATTCATTTCTAAATATAGTTTTTCCCCAACTTTTCGAGTATTAAAAAATCTCCATGTTATTCCATCTAAATGAAAGGTTTTATAGCATGATATTTATTTATTTTTATCTTATATAATTTTTTGTCTTTTGTTATTTGTAATTTATATACATATTTCATTGAATTATAATAAAAATATTTATGATGTATTGTATTAATGAAAAATTTTATAATATTTTTTGTGTAGTCTTTTATTAAATGATTTTTATCAAATTTGTAAAAATTAGTATGGATTTTTTTAGAATTATAAGTTTTACTTGTGTTAATTGTATAATTCCAATTTTTTAGAGATTTTTTTAAGGAGTTTGAATTTAATTTAGACATTTAAACATCTAATTTTTATGATCTTCTCAAAAACTATATTACCAAATTTAAGAAAAAACTAGACAAAAATGTCTAACAAAGTGTGTCTAATATAACTATTTATATTGTATTTTCTTTAAATTAATTAATGAGAAGAGTTTGTTAAAGGCATAGTCTAACTTATAGATGAAATGACTTTTTTTCAGGACATTTTTTTCAGGACATTTTTTTCTGGTTAATTTTAACCAAAATCCAATAGAGATTTTTAAAACCTTGGGTTTAAGTTGTTTAATCCGTAAAATTCTAGTGTTCTAAGAGGTTTTTCATGGCGCTGAATCTATTATGCATTAAAAAATGCATTTTAAATAACAAAAAATCACATTCTAATTTCTAACTTTTTTTTTTCAAATAAATAATTTTAATTA
>APFE031085473.1:0-13582 GCA_000404065.3 Pinus taeda | reverse complement strand
GACCAAAATGCGAGGTGGAAGATCATGGAATCTTCTAGAAGCTTCCCCTTTGACACTTGCCACTCCATTTTCGACCACAGATGAGTAAGAGATCTTCATTCTCCAAGTGGAAGCAGGAACTATTAGAGAGAAGAGACTAATCAAGATCCCAAAAGATGACTCACCTCTCTGTAATCATCTATATATGGATCCCTCATCACAAAGATCCAGAGGCTGGAATTTTGTAATCTATCGAGAAGTGTTGTCAGTATTCTTGTGTACATTCACAGTGTTGGCTGATTTTGCTTTGCTTGAGGTGAAAGAAGGGCTTCTTAGCTGGAGGATGATGCTGGGTCAGAGCTGCTCATGGTTGTAATCCTCTTGCTACTTTTACCTGAATAAAGCTATTCTTGTTTCCTTCCATATCCTGGTGTACTTGTTTATATATGCTTGTATATGGTTAATGTAAATCTGATCCTAAATTATTTGTGAATTTAGATCCTTGTATCTTGCATAGTAGTGTGTTGCTGTGATTCTACAGGTCCTTTTGAAGCTAAGCAGACAAAGAGGAGGCAACAAAACTCTATCAAGAAGGAGAGGGAATCGAGCGCAAGATTCAGGTTGGCCCTCTTGGTTCTCCTCTCATCTATTTCATAAAAGGAATCAACAATATACTTTTATTGTTTGTTTCTAATATAGCCACACATCTTAGTGGGAATAGCAGCATCCGTGTGGACACTATTCTTGTATAACAGTTGGGTTTATTAATTCCTCAGGTTTATTAATCGCTTGTGTTTATAATATTATTTTATTGGGTTTACTATTTCCCTTGAGTTTAGTATTTCCTTGGGTTTATAATATTGAATGATTAGGTTTATTTGTTCTTTAAGTTTTTAATATTAATAATTCCTTAGGTTTATCATTTATTTGCTTTGGTTTATTAATCCCAAATATTAAGGTTTATATAACAGTCCTAAGGTTCAATATTAATCCCTTATGTTTAAAATGTTTAACCCTTCAATTTATTAACTTGTTGCTTTCATAATATTAACAATCCCTAAGGTTTATTGATCCCTTGGGTTTATAATATTCATAGTCACATGGGTTGATCAATCCTTTGGGTTTAAAATATTAATTCCTATGTTTTATTAATCCCTTCTGGTTTTAATATTGATCCCTTGCAATTTTTTATCCCTTGGGTTTCTAATATTTATCCCTTGGGTTTATTAATTCATTAGGTTTATGATATCAAATGCTTGGGTTTCTTCATTCTTCAAGTTTTTAATATTAATAATTCCTTTGGTTTATCATTTAATCCCTTGGTTTAATTAATCTCGCGAATTTAAAATATTAATTCCTGGGGTTTATTAATCGTTTGAGTTTTTAATATTAGCTCATTGGGTTTATTATTTCCTTGGGTATATTGTTAGTCCTTTGGTTTTATAAAACCCCAATATTAAGGGTTAAATATTTGTCCAATTATTTATGATTATGTCAATATCACAATAGATTAATCTAATATGGAAATAAACCATGGTCAACCATGTTTTTTTTAGGGTTTATATGTGTTGGGTTTATAATTTTTATTCCTTAGGTTTATAATCCCCTTGGGTTTATAATATCAATCATTTTGGTTTATTGATTTAAGGGTTAATATTTCTAGGGTTTAATATTATTCAACAATGGTCAACAATAAACAACCATGTTTGACCACGATAAACCATTGTCCAACATCAATTGCTTGGGTTTATTATTCACCAGTCAACGATGGTTTATTATAATGTCAACCATGGTCAACCATGATCCAACATGGAATTGTGATAAGGATTGTATCAATATGAAAATCAATGATGGTCAGTCATGTTTATTTAAGTGTTTATAATATTTGTTTTAATGTTTATATATGTTGGGTTTATAATATTAGTCCCTCGGGTTTAACATTATTCACTTGGGTTCATAATCCCTCTGGTTTTAGTGTTAATCCCTTGGGTTTATTATTCTTTTGGGTTTATAATATCAATTGCTTGGGTTTACTATTCCCTTAGGTTTACAATATCAATCATGGTCAACCATTATCAATCATGGTCAACATTATCAATCATATCCAACCATGGTCAACCATGGTTGAATGTCACATTGTGACAAGGATTGTGTCACCATGAAAATAAACCATGTTTATTTTAGTGTTTGTAATACCTATATTAGGGTTTACCAATGTTGGGATTATAATATTGGTATCTTGGGTTTAATATTATTCCCTTGGGTTCATAATCACTTGTGTTTATTATTAGGTTGGGTTTATAATATCAATCATGGTCCATGTTATTAATCTATTGTGTTTTTAATATTGATCCCTTGCACTTCTTAATCCCTTAGGTTTTTAATATTTATCCCTTGGTTTCACTAATTCATTTAGTTTTTAATATTAAACGGTTGGGTTTATTAGTTCCTTTGGTTTATAGTATCAATAATACCTTTGGTTTATTAATCCCTTGAGTTTAAAATATTAATTCTTAGAGTTTATTAATTCAACCATGTTTATTTTACTATTTTTAATATTTATCGTAGGATTTAATACGCGGTTTGCCGATCATGCTTTAATGGGATGCCACCGCATGAATTTTCATCAAAGTAATATTACACAACTCCCAACTAATGAGATATATGCTCCAAATCAATTAATGTCGGTTTTCTAGCAATCAGTTAAGCTACATTAAATGACACACTAAATTTTTTGGAAATTATGGGGGATATTTCCTTTAAATTGCTTGAATTCTAAGCATTTGGTACCTAACCATGAGGTGGGATACCTTGCTGCACCTTATCGCAATTGTCATGCCTTGCTTGGTAGGATGCGTTGATGCTCTCTCTGATGGTACTAAACATGTCATATCTTTGCAGAATTGAACCCTGGAGAGGGAATAACATCACCCTAATCTTCCTAACCTGTCAAGTTCCTAGTGTAAAAGATGCTAAACATATTTATTTACATTTAAATTAGAAACTGCCACATGTGCTTCCTTAATATTCAAGTGTCATGCACTCAAAAAGTATCATAGGGTGGGATAATGTTTTAATTATACGACAAACATCATGCCCGAGTACATTTAAGCTTACAATGGCCCTATTTTTTTATGGGAAGGGACATATCACAGTATCAGGAGATATCCCAAGAGTAGGCAATAGTGATCTTAATCATCAGGTGTAGTCATAAGAGATTTTTTTTTTCAATTGTAAAGAAATATTTTTCAAGGTTGCAATGAAGTTCCTACCAAGAATGCCAGGGATAGCTAGCGGTCTCGTTCTTCCTGTAGGACAATTTATATTTGTTGGAGCTTCAATTGCTCTTATGGTGACTGGCAATAATTTTTCAAATTATATAGCATTCTGGATTTTATTACAATGTCAACTTGTGTACTGGAGGAAGCCAATTAACAGAGGAAATTGGTTAATAATTATGAACCTGGACATGGTTTTGTTTTATTTCCCGATTAATTTCCAAACTTAGTTAAGAAGTGATGTTCTTATTCTATCCTAGTTGGATACTCTTGAATGGGATGTACATATATTGTGAAAGTTTCAAAACTTAAGCTATAGTTGAGTGTTCCTATGACTATATGTCATGATTGGAAATTGATGATTTCATATATGCATAGAGAATAATTAAACAATTGGTAACCATGATAAAGCATGGACATTATAATAATGCATATTAAATCTTGATAACAAATAATACATGTACAAAAAGAAATGAATACTTAAGTACACAAATACAATGGATGCCTTGCATATAGAATTCATTGTGGGGGTGCAATGAGTTGCATGGATATGCTTGCATATGTGGTGTAATTGAGGTCAAATAGTAAACTATGCTTATCTTCGAATCATTAAACAAACCTCTTAATGGATGCCTATATATAAAGGAAAATTGGAGATTTAATCATTACACCTATGTTAATGGTATGATTAATTAGTGAATATGGTCAACATTTTACTCACACTTGTTCTAAGATGGCATGGATGTTATGCAAGGGAAAAGGGTCATACAATACAATACAAATTCATTGAGGTAAATTAGTAATAGCATCACCTCATTGTATTCAAAATAAAATGATGAGTTGTATGGTTTCTAGTAAAGAACATAACTTAAGGAGATTAAGTTATGCTTAAAAGATGCCAAGAAGGGGTAGAGGATGTGAAAGACAAGTCTTTTATAAGACTAAATACCTTGAAGTTGTTTTTCAAATCTAATGTGGCTATATTGATCAACTCACATGCAAAGTAATGATGTAAATTACTTTGGATATGCTTTGTCAATAGATGAATTATTTTAGTAAGAAAATAATCCAATTACACATTGTTTGATGAAACGAAACCTTATGAGGACATTATGCATAAGTAAATAAGCATGCATCAGTTGGAACCTAATGGATTCTAGTTAATTAAGTTAATATCTTAACCTAGATATGTAAGAGGCATAAATAACATATCAATTCATGGGATGAGATTGTGAAGTGGATGCAGAGATGTAATACAACATCATGAATTAATAATGATCAACATCTTTTTAACCAAGTAAGGTATACTTCGAAATTGAACATGATGGGATTGATGCATTAGAACAATTCAGGGTGGCTTAATTATTGTTGTGTAAACCATGAATTCATAACCGATATCTTGGTTTAAGGGTGATTTAAGGGAATAACATGAAAATACCCTTGGGTCACACCTCGCATAAAAATTTAAATGGGTATGAAGTGATGAATAGTATAGATTTCACTTATAACCTCTATATGGGGGATGTATGCAGATGCATATTGCTTATTGAATGAAGTCATACCTACACTGAAGTATTCATGACCAACAAGATGTAGAGGTATAAAAAGAGAAAATGGTCAATCCTATGACATAATTTGTTTAAGTGTGGAATAATTGATAAACTGAGTATCATAGTAAATAGTTTGCCTTATGGTACATTTCATTATTGTTAAAACTTGGTACAGGTGACATATTTAATCCCAAAACTGAAAGTTATAGGTATGATTGAGTTATAGTGTGAATGATGACTGTTATGATACTATTATTACATGACATCTAGAATTGATTTACACATGACATGAAACTTTCTTAATTAGATAGATGAACCATGGTAAATGAATGTTAATAGGATACTAACATGGTGGAAAACATGGGGATAAAGTTTATGTCATGCAGCTGACACCATGAGGATGGTATTATAAGTTGTACGACCGCTGGACTATGTACATCAGTACATATGGGACCATGTGACTACATATGCTAGAAGGTTTAAAAATAAAATGTGTATTGGTATGTATAACATATCTTGTATGCAGGTATGCAATATTCATTGAATGGATGTCTGCCTAGGTAAACAAACCTTGAGGTTACCAGAAGAAGGGAAGTAAGTTTAGTACAAGTAACTATGGTTAATCTCAATTTGGCGTACAAACAATTTCAATGAATATATATATTTCTATGTGAAATAATCTATTATAACCTTGCAGGCATATTAATGTGGAAAATATGTTAACTGATGTAATGTATGCATAGATACTGGAAGAAGTAGTGTTTTACAAGAACACAAGGCTTGAAAGAATGCAAACAGAGGACATGCATTCTTCAGATAAAATAAACGAGAAGAAATAGTTGCTTTAATAGTAACAGATTATGCTATTTATTGTAGTTAAACTTTGCATCGATAAATTCTCAAAAATGATTTGAAAAGTGTGTGACAGATAGCTATGGAAAAAGAGATGCTAGTAACACTCCTTGAGATTGAAGTAGATATGGAAGGGGAGATGCTGGGAGAACTCCTCATGGAATATGTACATCAGAAAATTTGCATCAGATGGCAGAGACATGAAAGCTGTTGATTTGGAAACCAACTACCTGTGAACAAGGATATGATGCAGTGATACACCGAGGATGGTGTAAAATTTAAGGGGGGGAGTATGTAACACCCCTCCCTTGTGTACTACATTATTGTAAACCTAAGCTAAGTTAAAGCTAGGTATGATATCCTCCCTTGTGTGTTAAAGGTTGTAGACATAAGCTGAGGAATGCTAGGTTTGATACCCTCCTTTGTGGGTTAAAATATTCTACACCTAAGATGACAAAACTTAGGTGATATGTAATGTGAAAAGAAAATGTATTATTAGATAAATTAATAAAATAAATCACTTGGAGGGTGGAGCACCAAGGGAGAGGAGATGATTGCCAAATCCCATGAAGAATGGGATAGAGATGAATCTTTCATGATAAGCTTTTAGATGTGATTCTAGATAAGCTTGGATGGATTGGATATCCATCGGATGGATGGGAGATAAAGATCCATCAAACATAAAAGCTTTGTAGGAGATAAAGGAAAGCTTTTATGTGGAAAAGCATTGTGGAGATAAAGACTAGCTTTTCTGGATAAGACCTAGGCAAATGGAAAAATCCATAAATTCGGACGTTGCTAATGGTAACTAAATCATGAAAGAGGGTATCAAATACCCAATTCATTGGTCAATTGAGATAGTTGATCCTTGGCAAGATCTTCGGCTTGGGGGGGAATAGATGTGATTCATGGCTGGGTGGTGGTGCTCCTCCCTCTAAGTGAGATTTAGTTGGTGTCATTCACATGGAATGGTTGTATGTTGATTTTTACACTCTCTCTCTGTTACTGTTCCAATTTCCTTAATGAGAAGTTTTTCTTAGTTCTGAGAATATTCAAAGGAGTTACCCATGCTTAGATATTAATAGATTTAATAATGTTCCCTCTATTCATGTGAGTTTTACTTGCAAGGTAGGTGATCATGTTTAAATCCTTACTTGATAGAATGTTAAATCATTAAGGCTTGCTTAATTCCCTCTCTTATGAAAGTGATGGTAGAGTAATGCATGTGACTCACATATGAATGCATATGTATGTCAAAGATATTATGATCATGTTTATATTTGAAGGTTTATGCATGTGAAAGAGTTATGTAGAAATGTCTCTCATAGAATTATCGATGATTCTTGCATGCTGCTTAAAGAACTATGTCATGTCTCCCACTTGTATTGGGATTTTTAATCATTGTTCTTAGCCTATTTAGCTACAACAAAACTCAATCATTCATTCCAAATATGATGAGATAGGGATATCAAAGAGTTCTATAAATTTTATACTATAAATTAACCCTTGTCCTAGTTGAATCTTAATGACTAAGGGATGATCTAAAAGGTGTTGTAATCAATGTATCTATAATGATTGATTTAATATACTCGTAGTGGCCACTAGAAACCAAACTCTAAATGAAGAATTCATTAATTGAATAGAGCCTAAGGGTGAAATTTTCCGGGTAGAAAAAGAGGTTCATTACAAATGGTATTGAAGCCCAAGTTCAAGCCTTGTGGCCTATAGACTCACCTACTTCTACAAAGTTTTGTGGGCAGATTTAATTATAAAATTCCTATGGAACAATAACCCAAAATTTATCTGGTAATTGAAGATATTATTATTGAAAGATCAATAATATATTTTAAGGAAGGTTTTGTTTTTATAAAAGATTAAATGATCAAATCAAGAGCTGAATAAATTCACTCTTTTGGGCCAAGCTTTTATTATACCAAACATCCCTCGCCAGCCTATTCTGTAACATTCAAGATAGAATTATGTGATACTCTAAGCATCTAATTTTCGTGATTGATTTATGGGAAGTACATGGTGGGATGGCAAACAGGTTAATCTCTCTCCACTCAATGAAAGCAATAAACCTTAATACAGTCCTTACATTAGGTGGAGTTTATTTGAGTACATCTCTTATATATTTACGAGATATTTGCGTGTGAATATTTGGTACGTTGGGCAAAGTAACTAATCGATATGACTAATTCATATCATTGACCATGCAATTAACAAATATAACATTTTAGCATGAGTAGCGAGCATGTTATGGTTCATAAGTGAATTATTTCTCACTTATTACACGTTGTTGTATTCTGTTTCAATGGGTTGGCAAATATGTTAAGGTGGATTTAAATTACATGCGTAGTAAGTAGTCAACTAATCCTGACGCAGTAACTAAGCACTTCCAATACTATTTCCAGCGAAGGTTGAGTATGTGGGATGTGTTGCAGGGCGTAACTCAGGTGTCATATCATTCTCGTAGCCCTACTCTGTGCTATCATTTGTGCTACTCGTCGTGCTGTTGAGGAAAGTAGCGAGTTTCTTTTCCAAAAGAATGCACCGAGGGGGTCAGTTGTAGATCCATATTTTAGTAAGGACATTTAAGACAACTACTAAAGACCCTACTTTCGATTGTTGTATCACAAGGAGATAGGTAGGATAATGATTATCCTCGCGGGTGGATAGATATTTTGTTAGATTCCATGGCACTGGAGTGTATAAAAACCAGAGAGAGGGTATAAATGAAAAATAATGGATAATTAAAAAAATGGGAAACAACGATACATTGCTTTTCTCTACGTGATGATGCAAGGCAAGCTAGAATCCCAAGATTTTAAGGGTGTGTAATTTTCGAAACGATGTAGCCTTTTGTTAATTTCCATGACTAGAAAGCTGAGGCTTTTTATAACAAAATCCCCGTCCTCACACCATTTCACTCAGTTATCCCATTATGCTATAGGTGTGCATTCTTATCAAATCTTTGCATGATACTTTTCCGGGGATGATATTAACCACACCTTGTTTTCTTCACCGATCAGGCAATAGAAATAGGAAATGAAGTTTACCAAACTTAAAAAATAATAATAATAAAGATAAATTAGCGTTGTTTCTTTCGTTACATGGGTTACCTATCCGGTGGCGATAAGAGTTAAAAATGACGGATAAGAGTAGGAAGTCGGTAACACTTATCCTTACAGACAAGAGTGTGATATTAGAGCACATAAATAAGCGAGATATCTCAATCTCTAACTGAGTATCTATGGCTCTTTGACATGATCTTGTACTGTCTGGCAAAGAAAGAGAAATGAGTGCAATAGACATAGCAACTGATGCTTGAAACTTTCTGGCATGATCTCATAGAGTTGGGAAAGGTCACTTATTTTCAGTTATGGTTACCGAGTTGAATTCGTAAATTCTGATCCTATCACTTGATTATGGGGTCAATAAATTTATTTTTGTTATTCTGTTAGGCCCAGTCTTCTGTATATATACGGTGGTTATGTCTCTATCAATCACACATTAAGAGGCAACTATCTATCAATATTTGACAAATTCTGAATGGTAGATGTCATATTTATGAACTTTCAAGAGACAACTATGTTAAATATTGAGTTTTGAGTTTTGGCTATTTTTATCATGCGTAATTTTGCATATTTCCGAAGATTGGCAAGGAGTTTGAAATAATGTGAATTAAATCAAAATGCGTGTGATACTTGTCCGTGCCATCCTCTGAGCAATTTACCATAACCAACCTCTCATTGACAATGTGCCATGGATTAATTGCTTGTGACCAGGGCATGTGGAATAGACAAACGTGTATAATAGAGATTGATAAAATTGAGATGCTTTTGGGTTCAATATGTAATTTAATTGCTCCCATGCATGCATGATTGTATGGAGTGAGGTCACTTGAGTTCCTGCTAACGCCATTGTCAATGTAATTCAAGAGTGTTGTTCTGTTGATAGAGACTGAGGTGTGTGTTTTTGGTGACTGAGGAAGTTGCCTTACTAGTCTTCCTTTTACTAGCCACAGCCGAGACCAAATCCATGAGCACTTGTTTCAACTTATCTCAAGTGTTGCCTATAGAAAATGAAAAGTGTTTAGGTTCGAATGTCTAATCGCTTGAGCACCGACTTAACTGGAGCCATGAACACTTGATTCGGCTTAGCTGAAGCTGATGTCTGTATAAAATGAAGAGGGTTTAAGTTGAAAACCGCTAAACTCCTCAGCACCAACTACAGGGTTACTGTAACCTTTTAATAACTACACACTGAATAATTGAGTCACCACCATCACTATCCTTTTCTTTAAATTAAATAATGCATTTCTCAGAATTGGGAACTTGTCATTAGATACTTTACAGTGTGACTTTTTCAGTTAATTGAGAGGCAATTTAGTGGTAAATTGATCATAATTCACCACAACTGTCTTATATTCTATTCTCAATGCATTCTATAAGGCTATGCCTCATAATTCTCGAACAATAAAAGTAAATGGGGAGTTAGCACAAAGAAATTGAGTCAATGTTCTACGAAAATGAAATGGTCTGCAAGTGTTAAAGATATATTGAAAGCCATGAATAATCTTGTCAAACGTAATGGGAATAAAACACTTGCTATTGATGCACGTCAGGAGATTGATCTAAAGGTTGGAGTTGCATTCACACGGTTTCAGACATGTTACTTTCAAGGTATGGGCCTTGAAAAACCCTTACTCTTGGATTTTGTGTCCAACGACATTTTCATATAACCTCTATTAAACCAAAGCCATTTTGGGTTTTTCGACTCCATATTGACAAGAGTGGTTAGCAACTCCAGTTAGTTTGGGACCGTATCAAGGTATTTGATGAAGATGATGGAAAAATGTTTCAAAGCGTGGTCACATGTAATTTTCTTCCACTTGTTTTTTTTTGAGATTCAGGGTTTTGAAATTGGAAACCTTGTTTCGTCATTGTTCAATGTATGGTTGTGAACCCCATTTATCTTTTGCGGTTTTGGATTTTGTTGTTTTATGGTGCCTGATCCAATTACAACCAAGTTTTATCCATAAAAATGATGCATTTTCTTTAGTAACAGAGCCAATGCTAAAATATTTCGAAAATTTATTCGATTCACTCTTGCTTGGACTGGAATTTGAGTAGCAAGTCTTTGAAGTTAAATATTTCAAAAATTTATTCGATATACTCTTGATATGCACATGCATTTTATGGAAGATTGAATTCTTAGATGACCTATGGTTTTTGACAAATCTCTCTATAATAATAGGGTGGTTCTACTATATTGGCTTAGAAATTTATAGGTGAAATTTTTCTTAGGTCTCCATTTTATCTACCTTCATATTGGTAAATTATCTAGGGTGGGTCATGGTTATGTTCAAGATCAACATAGTTATAGGTGTGACCCATTGTGAAGACCTCAGCCCCGATGTATATGGCCAAATTCCTACCAAATATCATGGGAGTTTATAAAACATTTAATAAAAGAAAACAATGATTGCCACCATAACCCATATTTTACTTTATACTTAAAAAAATTTCAAATTAATTATGGAGGGAAATGGATTCAGACTTTATACAATGCAATAGAGTCTAGCTAAGCAAGGCCATATTGACAAACTAGCCATTCCGATCATAGTTCACATGATTATCATTAATGCTCATGTTGTGAGGAGACTTGTTATTTCTTGATAGAGGCTCTTCTACATAAGGCATTTTCATCTGATGTTAAGATGAAACAATATTGATAAACTTGATTGATAATATATAAATTAAATTTTGTTGTGTTTGTAAATGTCTAATTATTTTCTATGTGTGGTTATTATGTTCTTATAATACATATGTCAATAAGGGATGCATCGATCACTTCTATTATTGGTACAACAATTGAAGTGGCTTTTGTATAGATATACCTCCCATTAATTTTTATGGATCATTCTCCACTATTATTTTATTTAATCAAGTTCTATTAATCATTAAATACTTTTGTTATTTCTTTAAAATTAATAAATTTAAGAATAATATTGTTTTAATATTATTATTTTATATATAGAAAAGTTTCATGCTTCACTACGATCTATTCCATCTAATAGAAATGGTACATAATATTACATAACAACAAACATGGTAATAATATGTAATAAGCATATAAATGAGATTTTCAAAGAGAACTATTATTTCTTATGAAAGAAGAAATTATAATGAGCTATAAATAATATATTATTTTCCAACATGTTATTTAAGTGAGTTAGATAACACACTTTATTCTATTTAAGTATACCATTGTCCTTATATTTTTAGGCCTCTAGTTTGAAGTGTACTCTCAAGGCCATGATTTAAGAAAAGTATATTTTTGCAATGCAACAAAACTAAAATAAGAATTATTCATTTTCTTTACTTAATCATGCATAATTGAGATGATGACAATGTGTTTGGATTACAAGGGAAGTGGAGCTTTGAAGTTTTTTCCATTTCCTTTACAAATACTATGTAATTGATAGGGTGATATTGTTTTTAAAATAAGGGATGTAATGGCTTCAATATTTCCTATGATCACACATATTGACCACCACAACCTATGTTGGAAAATGTCAACCCTAGTTGAAACTATCTTACGATTGTTGTGTCACACAACATTATTTACTACATGATTTATACATATTCCATGCTAGTTTCCATTGACCCAAACTTGAAACTAAATAGTCAACTTTCAAAATTTGTAACATTTGTTTTGTATTCCTAATGTTGAAATTAGTTATATGAAAATATATCCATATTATTATCAATAAAAATGTAGCTGTACTCAAATTCCGTAGATAGCGCAAAATTGATATAGATGGAAAATTTCAATATTATATGCATTTCACCATAAATAATCCTTGTTGAATGACATTATATATTTTATGTAAGCCATATTTCCCTTAAGAAAATTTTGTATTAATACATAGAAAAAGGAATTACCTTTGACCATACTAATGTTAGTGGCCTTTCTAATAGATGCAGTTTATATAATATCATCTCTATTTTTATTTTGATGTTTTTAGTAATGAACACCCCTAATTTTTGGATCAGTGAAAGCACTAACATGTGTTGGCATGTATGAAGTTTGTTTGTTTTTATTATCTCGTCATTAGAAAGGTGACAATATGTTATATAAATTAAAAAGATAACGTTTTAACCCTATATCACTTGGACCTAATTATAACATTTGTTGTGACTCTCCACTCCTCATTGTACTCAAAATCATAGGTTTCCATTGATTGAGTTCCTTATTGATTTGCACTATAGGGATATCATTGGCTTGTTAAAAATAATGCAAATTTCATATTTAGGTCAATGTGAAAGAGAATGTGTTCTTCAATATATATCTTAATTAGATTTTGAGTATCCATATCATTAATTACATACTTCAACATAACTAGGATATAAATGTTTTGCAAGTGTGTTAGGCATGAAACCTATAAATGACACCCATTATGTGTAATTATACTCTTCATAATTAAAATCACTATTGGGTATTTGATATCGAAATGCATTTAGTGGATTGAAGTAGGATAATTACATACTTTTTTCCACTTTCTCATAACTGTATATAGCAATCAATTAGTTCAACATTTAAAGAATATAAGATAAGAGGTCCTTCAACATAACAATTCAATATCCTCTTAAATAAATTATTCTTTTAACACCATTATTCTAATTTAAACCCTATGGGACATCCTAATTATAAACCAATATTCAATATAAAACCATGTCGAATACTTGCAAGTGGATATATTGATTTAGCTTCATCTAGCACAATTCTCCATCTTCACAGTCTTTCTATAAATTTTTGGGTTATAGATTTTTGGGTCATGTACTTCTAGGATAATTTAGAGATCCTAAACTATAATTAAACAAGAATTCTATGTGTTAAAAAAGTCAACTTTAAGGC
>APFE031085471.1:0-14333 GCA_000404065.3 Pinus taeda | reverse complement strand
TTTTGTAACACCATTTTGTAACTCTATTACACTAAACATTATCTTTATTTAGTTCATGTTATTACTATATTAATAATTTTAATTCATGTTATTACCATATTGTTTGTTTGTTTTATGTTTTATGTTTTACTATTTGTAACACTATTATACTAATCATTATCTTTATTTAATTCATGTTATTACTATATTGTTTGTTTGTTTTATGTTTTATGTTTTATGTTTTAGTATATTGTAACACTATTTTGTAGCACTATTATACTAATCATTATAATTACTTAATTCATGTTATTACTATATTAATAATTTTAATTCATGTTCTTACAATATTGTTTTTTTGTTTTTTGTTTTACTATTTTGTAACACTGTTATACTAATCATTATCATTATTTAATTCATGTTAATAATATCTTAATAATTTTAATTCATGTTATTACTATATTTTTTGTTTGTTTTATGTTTTATGTTTTAACACTATTATACTAATCATTATCATTATTTAATTTATTTTATTACTATATTAATAGTTTATATATTCATGTTGTTACTATATTGTTTGTTTATTTTATGTTTTATGTTTTACTATTTTGTAACACTATTACACTAATCATTATCATTATTTAGTTCATGTTATTACTATATTAATAATTTTAATTCATATCATTACTATATAGTTTGTTTGTTTTATGTTTTACTATTTTGTAACAATATTTTCTGACACTATGAAACTAATCATTATCATTATTATCTTCATCTTATTACTATATTAATAATTTTAATTCATCTTATTAGTATATTAATAATTTTATTGCAATATTATTTGTTTGTTTGATGTTTGATGTTTTACTATTATGTTTTACTATTTTGTAAGACTATTATACTAATCATTCTCATTATTTAATTCATGTTATTTCTATATTAATAATTTTGTCACGAGATTCATTTTTATCTGATTTCTGTTTTGAGGTTTGTTTTTTTCTTCTTCCCCTTCTTTTTACCACCGGATTTTGATTTGGTCGTAGATAATTCTATGACATGAATATCTGCAGGAATTTAGTGGAAGAGTCTCCTGTCGGGGAATCTGGTAAAGTTATAATAGGAAAAAATTTCTTTGAAGATTTATTCTTACTTTTGGTACTAACTGAACCAATTGTACCATCAGCAGCATGAGAACCTGAAGGAGCTACAGTTATTTGATTGTGTTTCGGAAGGTGAAGGATTTTTTCATGTAAGGTACCTGAATGTGTATAGACAAGGTCAAGGTACTGAGCCTGAGCAATTACTTGCTCTTAATTATTAATAATGCTATTACTATATTAATGATTTTAATTCATCTTATTTTTTTTTTTCTGGGCAAATACTAAACTACTTATATTAAGAAAAAGAGAAAAATATATACAAGAGGACGAAGCCTCTGAGAGCGAATGAACAACGCTCTATCAAGTTTTCCCAAACAAAAATTGTGTTTACAGGCATTGACATAGTGCCTATTCTCAAAATTACATTCCAGTCTACAGATTTAGACATAATGACATGGAATTTAAACAAAATACATAAGCAGAAAAAGACTAGAAAAAGAGGGGACGTTGGATTGAGGACACGCGTCGAAGATTCCTCATGCTGGACACTTCCAGGACTGAGCGCAGGTGGCGAACGTAACAAAAACCATAGGCAGACTGAGCGCAGGTGGCAAACGTACCAAAAAACCAAAGACGAAACCGCCAGAGAAGTGCCTTAATCCTTCCCCGCCTCGGCTGCCGCCTGGTTCTCTGTTTCCTTCTGCTTAGCTGCTTGCTGCTCTGCCTCCCATTCAGCTTCCTTCCGTTCTGGATCAGGCATGCAAACCACTTCCATACCAGCCGGTATGTCCTCCAACCTTAGAATTCCTGGAGGGAGAATAGGATACAGGCGACCTCCAAAGAAGCGTGCAGATTTCTTGTCGTCTTCAGGCGTTTTCTTAGCTTGGGGGTCCGGCACCTGATGCTGAACCGAACTGGTAATTTCCATATCCATAAGGCTGCATATTTCACGGAGGGCTTCATTCTGCTCATTTGATTGAACACCTGTGCTTTCCTCTTCGAGCTTGCTCTGAGAGGAAGGTAGGTAGGAACTTTCTTCCTTGCTTCCGCTCTGAGAGGAATTGTTGGTGCTTGGCTCCTGCTCCTCTAAGATCCTCTTTCTGCTACCTTCTTCTCCATCTTCCTCCGTAAAAACCACAGTAATTAACGTAGAGACAATAGGCTTGTCAGTGCGACGGTGGTGTATTTGAACTTAACCGTCTGCACCGAATTGCTAATGTCCGAGTCTGAATCATCAGAACCAGGAGAGCTGGGCGAGGTGTAAGCCAGCAGGGAGACACGCCGCGGGCTATGGATGCCTCTGCCACCAGCGTTCCCCCTCTGACCCTGATTCCTACCTCTTCGTGGCGAAGCGTGGCCTCTGATAGGCATCCTTAACCTATAATGCTGTAACAGAGTTTGCTTTGCTCGCCTCTCTGAAATGAACAGTAACAGAGAGGACCCAATCTCAAACTGCTCTCTGCCCCTGAAGCGATTCTGCTTCCCTGACCAGAAATTGGGTTTGCCTCTGGGCTTACCCGCTTCTACACTCTCCTTTTCTGCCCACAAACCAGCATTATCATGCAGAGCGGAGCTGAAATCCCTTGCCTGTTCAGACAGGCCTGTCAAACTTAACTCTCCGCGCTCAGACATTCTGGCTTTTGCTGTCTTAATTCCTTGGTAGTTCGGGCGATGGGAATGGCATTGAATGCCATTGAATGCACTTTTAATGAGGTTCATTAGGCGCTTGTCAAGTTGCCTTCGCGCCGAAGGTTCCTCATGGCAGTCACGTGGCGGGCTTCTGTCAAGGTGTCACCCGCATCCAGGTAATCCTTTGCTTCTGTTTGCATGTCACCGTTAAGGATTTCTTGAAAGGTTGTTCATTCAGAGTCTGAAACAATAACCTGTAGGTTTCCTTCCTGGTGCTCCTTACCTTGCTTTGCCCCTAGATTGGCTAGGAAATCCGCTGCTTTGTTCCCTTCACGCCTGGTATGCTTAAAATATGTGGCTTTGTTGTTCTGAAGCCAAGTCTGGAGAAATTCAAGCCTGGTGGCCATCCTCCAACTCCTACTGACTTTCTGGGCTGCAGAGCCTTGCTTTATCTTAGTGGCCATGTTAATTATGATTTGAGAATCTCCTTCCGCTATGAGGGGGATGTATCTCTGCTATTGAGCAATTTGGAGTCCTCTCCAGAGCCCTTCTAGCTCTGCTGCATTGTTAGTATTCCATCCTATGGATCCAGAGTAGACTTTAAGCGGGATTCCCTGAGCGTTTCTTATCACTCCTCCATATCCTATGATGCGTGGATTACCTTTGGATGCTCCGTCAAAGTTGAGAATATAAGTATTTTTAGGGGGAGGTTTCCAATTGGTGGGCGTATCTTTCCCCTCGTGACAGAGGTGCCTTGAGATGAGTTAGGAGGAGTAATATGGAGTTGCCAATTGTTCCATATTGCCTGCTCCTGAATGCTGGAAGGAAAATCCTCCTGGGACCAGCCCTTGGTCGAGAGAGTTTCCTGAAGGTTTTGCTTGATTATTGTCCATACTTGCTCCAAATCCATAGCCTGATCTTTAAATATTCTCCAATTTCTTTCTTTCCATATGTTCCACATTACTGTGCCTGGGATGATTTGCTAGAGAGTATTGAGTATATTACACTGATAGGGCTGCTGTGGCCAGGATCGGAGTGTGTTGTTTATGTCACCCAGGACTCTTCCTTCCTTCTGGCAACGAAAATAAACTTTCTCCCATATTCTGCGACTGAGGGGACATAGTTGCATAAGATGTGCTACTGATTCTTCCTCTTTTTTGCAATTAAGGCATATTGAAGGTCCTGCAAATTTCCTTTTTCTGAGGTTGTCCCAAGTAAGAATTCTGTTATGTGACAGCAGCCAAAGAAATGTGGAAATCTTCGGCCATATGGGGGGTTTCCAAATTTTTTCCCATATTTTATCTTTGATGTAGTGTCCTTTTATGATGATGTGGTAGGCTTCTGTGGATGTGAAAGTTCCTTTCTCTACATAACCCCATCTTAGTGTGTCTGGGCCGTCCTCCTTAAATATTTTCCTCTTTTTTAGCTCCTCTGCTAGAGCTGTTTGAACCGCCTCTGGGCTGTGGGGTAAGATGTTGCTGGCTTCCTTCCAGTCGCGATGATCGAAGGTATTATTAGTAGTCCAGAATTGATTCATCTTTCCCTGTTGAATGAGATCCTGATTGGGGACGTCTTGAACGATATTGTTTATACTAGGAAATTGCTGCCATGAGTCCGTCCAGAAGCATGCCAAACATCCATTCTTGACTTCCCAAAAGCTATGTTTTTGTATGAGGTCCCTGTTTAGAAGTGCTGAATTCCAAATTGCCGAACCTTTGCTGATTTCTGTCATTCTTATGCGCTCCTCGAGTGGCAGATTGTTAGCGTATTTCGCTGTCCATATTTGTGCCCATTGTGTACCTGGATATGATAGCCATTTCCACCATATTTTTGCTCCCATCATCATATTACTATGTTCAGGATCCCGTAGGCCAATTCCTCCTCCGATTTTTGGGAGACATGCTTTCTCCCACTTGACCAGCGCCCATTTCCTATTTGGACCGGAGCTGCCCCATAGGAAGTTTTTCTGTAAATTTTTAATGGCTTTTAGGACCCATTTTGGTGCAGCCAATATGGAAAATAGGTATAGCGGCATTGATTGCAGGACAGCTTTAATGAGTACCAGCTGACTGGCCATGTTTAGGGATCTATGGGTCTAGAGAGATAATTTGGCTTCCAATTTTTCCAGAAGAGAGGTCCATGACGAGTGCTTCCTGGCATAAGCGAATAAAGGGGCCCCAAGGTATTTGGAAGGCAGAGATGCAATGGTAAAGCCAAGAATACGGGCAATGGCTCGCTGGGTGGTCGGATGGGTATTGAAGAAGAAGATCTGGGATTTTACTTTGTTAATAAGGGCTCCCGAAGCTTTGGAGAAGAGAAGGATCAAAGAGTTTAGAGTGCGGGCTTCTTGAACCGAGGAGTAGCCAAAAATCATATTGTCGTCAACAAATTGCTGGTGGGAGACTGTGGGGGCTTGGTGGAGGGTGATGCCTTTAAGATCTTGTGATTGAATGGCATTTTTAATACATCTGCCAAGGCCTTCCGCCATTATAATGAATAGGAAAGGCGAGAGGGGGTCCCCTTGTCTGATGCCTCTTGAGGAGCGGAAAGTTGAGGTCGGAATGCCATTTATGAGGATTGAGAAAAAGGTAGAGGAGATTAGGCTGCTGACCCATCGGATCCAAGCATTATCAAAACCAAAAGCTTTTAAAACCTTTTGCATGTAATCCCAGCTTATACTGTCAAAAGCTTTTGAGAGGTCGATTTTGAGAAGCATACCTGGTTTTTTTGATTGCTTGAGGGAATGGATGATCTCATGAGTAAGGATTATCCCATCCGTGATTTGACGTCCTTCCACGTAGCCAGACTGTTCTGGAGAGATGATGAGAGGAAGCACTGGTTTTAACCGTAACGCCACTACCTTCGATACAATCTTGTAGATAATATTACATAAGGCTATGGGTCTGTACTTGTCAAGCTTGTTGGACTCCTCCAATTTAGGTATTAAGGCGATGAATGTTGCATTTAGGCCTGGATACATCCATCTCATGTTGTGAGATTCTTCAACCACTTGCCACACTTCCCATTTGATTAATTCCCAGAAGTAATGAAAGAAGTTTGACGTAGATCCATCAGGGCCGGGTGCTTTACCTGCTTTAAGGGAATTGGCTGTCGTTTCCACTTCCTGAAGGCTGATCAGCTTGAGTAGCAGGGTGTTTTTCTCCTCTGTTATAAGACGCGGGATGTGCCTCGTGATGCTTTCTATGGCTTCTGCTCTATTTATGTTTGGCTCCTGACTCATTTGCTTGAAGTATTGCATAAATTCCTGTTCAATCTCTTCCTAGGTTTCCACTTTTTCTCCCTGAACATTGATGACTTGTGATATTTGGTTTCTCATTCTCCTTTGGACAGCCGATTTGTGGAAGAACTTGGTGTTTTTCTCTCCTTCCTTGAGCCATCGGATTCTTGATTTTTGTCACCATAGAACCTCCTCCTGTTTCTCCCTTTCTAGAAGTTTGCTTTCCATGTCTTGTTCTTGTTGTGCCAGCTCTTCTGAGCGCCCCTCTAAGATTATTTGTTGTTGCGTCTTTTTTATTCCTTGAATAATCAGTTCTTTCTCTTTTAAAATGTGGCCGAATGTATTTGTGTTCCAGCGTTTGATTTCTTCTTTGAGCATCTTCAGCTTTTTTTGGAATCTTGCCATTTTTGTAGGCTCAATTGGGTTGCTATTTTGCCATGCTTTCTGGATGAATTCCTTGAATTCTGGATGAGAAATCCAGAATGCTTCAAAGCGAAAGGGCGTTTTGATGCTATTTCCTGGCCGATTCCAATGCAGTTCTATTGGCCAGTGGTCAGATCCTGAGAACGGGATGATGTGCGCTGTAAATTCTCCTCCAATATGGACGATGTTGTCGGATAAGAGAAATCTATCCAGACGGGACACGATTTGTAGAGGGGCCACTCGTTTGTTCATCCAGGTGAATAAGCCATTAGCTGTGGGCACATTGATCAGCCAGTTATTTTGAATGAAATCTTTGAGTAAAGTGCCATCTCTGTTGATCCTGCATCGGCCTCCTTGTTTTTATTCTGTTGAGGCTATCATGTTGAAATCGCCTCCCGTAATCCATAGCAGATATTTCCTATCAAAGTTGAGCTGGGATATGTTTTCTAGGATTTCTGCTTTCTGGGGTCCCTCTTGAGGGAAGTAAACATTAGTTAAGTGGCCATGGATGTTTGTGCCCATGATATGAAAGTCTGCCTGTATGAAATTTTTGTTTGCATGTGTATTGTTTAGTTGTATTTTCCCTACATCCCAGAGGATTGCCAATCCTCCTGAAGCTCCTTGTGCATCTACAGTTGTGACTTGTCCTCCTGGCCAAGCTGTGGCTGCGATTCTTTCTAAGATTATCGAGTTACATTTTGTTTCCTGTAGGAACAAGATGGTTGGTTTGTCTTCCAGTATCAAATTTTTTAGGAGTTTTCCCTTCCTAGGGCTGTTCAGCCCCCTAATATTCCAGGAGATCAACTTCATTGAGAAGTTTTGGGGTTGGTGTTGAAATATTTGGTGAGTTTGGAATATCTGCCTGACTCCACCAATACTTCTCCAATCTTGATTGTTCTTTCTAGAGCTGTCTTCCTGCCTTGCTTTTTGCCGTCTTTGTATATAAATTTACCATCCCATTGGCTACCTGTCTGGATCCCAAGTGAATATTTCTTTTGAGCTTTATTCAGCATTTCTACTAGATTGTCTACTTGTGTTTCAGGGATTTTGTCGAAGTTACCTATTTTGCATGCTAGTTCTAATCTGAGAATGTCAAGTTCCCCAATATCGATTGTTTCACTATCATCCTCCATGAACTGTGCCTCCTGTGTGTTGCCTTCTGCTTCCTTTCCCTTATCCTTTGTGTGGGATGGGTTATCTATATCCATATCCAGGTTTGACCAGGTTTCTGTAACTGGCTTTTCTTTTTCGCCTTCCTGGTTCTTCGTTGATGCTTCTGGTTTGTTGGGTTTGAGAGTTTTTTATTTCGATCCAAGCATTTCCGGTTGTTCTTCTTGCACCAACATCTTGAAACTGTTACTTGTTGACGGTTGAGACTTCGCTTCCGGCTCTGGCTTACCTTTTGGATTGGCTGGATTCTTTTTGTGTCCGCGTCTTCTGTTTATTACTTTGGTGAACCCATCCTGAGTTTGTGGTTCTTGTTTGCTTGGAGCATCAGGCTTGATATTTAATGGGTAGTCTCTGAAGAGATGTCCCAGAGTATGACATCGCCGGCATCGAAATGGGACGTGCTCATAGTCTATGACCTGGATCCAGTCATGGTCTTCATGAAATAAGCGTATTGTATCTGGAAGAGGCTGTTTTAGGTCCATATAGACACAGATTCTGGCATAAGAGGCATAGGTAGTGTATCGTACAACCTTTGTTTCTTCAGCAACTTTGACAAAGTCACCCAACGCTGATCCAAGGGATTTTAGTGAATCTTCCCCCCAATACTCCCACGGTAGTGAGTATAAACAGATCCAGACTAGGGCATAGCTTAGATCTTCCGTATCTGGGTTGAATCTAGCCTTCCATTCTCTAAGGAATAGCCCTGCCGAGTTGAAGAAGTATGGCCCTCCTTCAAATACTCTGTTTCTATCTTCTAGACAGTTGAAGATGGCTGTAAAGAAGCCTTTTCGCCCTATTAATAGGGTGATTTCTCCTTTTGGCTTCCATGTTCTGTTGATCCAGTTTCTTAGAGCCCTTTCTGTGGGCCAAAGTCCCATAAATTTTCCTATGAGGGCATTTCCTTGCATAAACTGTATACGGGCATTGATTCAGTGGCAAGGTAATTCTACTTCTGGCCTGTGAGCTGCAACAGGTTTACAGGTAGAAGATCTTACCGTATTAGCTGCATTGTTGTTGGTATTCATCGTTTCCTCTGCTGTCATGTTGTGGGCTGAGACGTCATCAGTATTGACCGCAGGTCCTTGCTGGTTTCTGCCGCCGTGCGGCTCTTCGATTCCCTCCCCCAGCGGGGAGTCCATTGGAACGAAATGCCCAGACTCCGTCCGAACTGAACACTGCCACTGTCAGGTCAGAGCGACACAGAACAGTGCAGCCTGCTGCCGCAGGTCTGTGCAAACCCTAGCATTGTTCTGTTGCTATTATCGCCTTGCTCCCGTCCCAAACCAGCCTGAGGGATCCCTCTAATTCATCTTATTACTGTATTGTTTGTTTGTTTTTTTATTTTATGTTTTATGTTTCACTATTTTCTAACACAATTATACTAATCATGATCATTATGTAATAATTGTTATTACTACATTAATAATTTTAATTCGTGTTATTGCTATATCGTTTGTTTGTTTTATGTTATATGTTTTACTATTTTGTGACACTACTATACGAATCATTATTATTATTTAATAATTGTTATTACTATATCGTTCGTTTCTTTTTATGTTTTATGTTTTACTATTTTGTAACACAATTATACTAATCATTATCATTCTTTAAGTCATGTTATTACTATATTAATAATTTTATTTCATGTTGTTACTATATAAATAATTTAATTCATATTATTATTGTATTGTTTGTTTGTTTGTTTTAACGGAAGATTCTCTTGTCGGGGAATCTGGTAAAGTTATAATAGGAGAAGAATTCTTTGAAGATTTCTTCTTAGTTTTGGTACTAACTGAACCAATCATACCATCAAAGGCATGAGACCCTGAAGGAGCTGCAGTTATTTGATTGTGTTTCGGAAGGTCAAGGATTTTTTCATGTTAGGTACCTGACTGCGTATAGACAAGGTCAAGGTACTGAGCCTAAGCAATTACTTGCTCTCCAGTGATTTTAGGTAATAATGATTTAACAAACCATCTGCTAAAATTTGATCTGGAATAAAAGCTCTCACTAAACGTCGTCTACATCGCCATTCATGAATATGATCTAAAATATATGTCGACGTTGACTGTTTCAATGAAGTTAATAATTACGTGCCATTGTCGTATCTGACACGCAACTGAAAATGAGTTAAGAAAGAGGTGGCTAACTGACTAAAATTATAAAAAGAGCCTCATGGTAAATCAATGTACCATTTGGCAGCAATACCAATCAGAGTGCATTGAAAAAGACGTAAACGAATTGAATCATCGATAATGGAATTAGATGTACACTAGAGGTTATAAGTTATCACATGATTTGGCGGATCTTCTCCTAACTTACCCTCAAACTTCGGGATATCACTGGGGCAACTTATTAGGCATTGGCGGCCAATAAGCAAGATAGTTAATTGGATCATTCCTAAGGCGTGACAAATCAGGTAAATCCAAAGTTGAAATAAAAGATAACTGACGGTTAAGGTCTCGAAAACCTTGGGTAACAAGACCAGCCCCAGGAGGAGGAGATTCACGATAACCTAGAATTGGATTTGCATTGGGAATATTATATCCTCCCAGAAAAGTAAGATTAACCGGACCGAACTGGGTTTGTTGAGGTTGGTAATAAGTATAGCCAGGGTACGACTGATACTGATAAACTGGGTTTTGCACAGTAGGACCAAATTGATACCATCCCTATTATGGTTGATAAGTGAATTGTGGTTGACTTGTGACAACTGTATTTGGACTAGGTAGTCCAACAGGCATCTCAACCAAAGTTTGAACTGTAGTTCCTGACTGTGGTAAAGAGGCTTGAGGAGTTTGCATTGATGTAGGAACAGTAGAAACCGGAGCTGTCAATACTCCAGAAGTAGGTGGGGTAGATTGAATAGAAGTTGCAGTAGTTGCAGGAGTATTTTGAGGCGGAGTTCGAGGTAAACTAGGCCCAGGCTGATGAACTACACTAGGTGCAGAAGTTTGAATAGTACGATGGACAGGTTGCTGGGTTGGACCAGAAACCAAAGGTTGTCTAGGTTTACTTGATAACTACACATTCGACTGCCAAGTCTGTTGAGATGGATCCCACACCATGTTCACTCTGGGGTATGTACCCATAAAAGGTTGAGCATATTGAGGACCATAACTGGGTTGATCGTAGGGTTGATAATTGAGAGGTACATTTCTAGTTCCTTATACAAATGGTTGACCAGAAGGCGTTTGGAAACCTTGAGTTGGGTATTGACTTTGAAGTTGATAACCTTGAGGCACGTACTGAATTTGGGGTTGACCTTGAGGTATATATTGATATTGGGGTTGACATTGAGGTATGTACTGAGTCTAGGGTTGATCTTGAGGTATGTACTATCCTGACGATATGTATTGTCTTGAGGTTGCCCCCCAGGCAGTAACTGACTACCTTGAGGTTGCCCCCTAGGTGGTAACTGACTACTATACTAATCATTATAATTATTTTATTCATGTTATTACTATATTAATAATTTTAATTCATGTTATTGCTATATTGTTTGGTTTGTTTTATGTTTTATGTTTTACTATTTTGTAACACTATTATATTGATCATTACCATTATTTAATTCATGTTATTACTATCTTCTTTGTTTGTTTTATGTTTTATGTTTTACCATTTTGTAACACTTTTATACTAATCATTATCATTATTTAATTCATGTTATTATTATATTAATAATTTTAATTCATGTTATTACTATATTGTTTGTTTGTTTTACGTTTAATGTTTTACTATATTGTAACACTATTATACTAATCATTATCATTATTTAATTCATGTTATTACTATATTTTTTGTTTGTTTTATGTTTTATGTTTTACTATATTGTAACACTATTATACTAATCATTATCCTTATTTAATTCATGTTATTGCTATATTGTTTGTTTGTTCTATGTTTTATGTTATACTATTTTGTAACACTAGTATACTAATCATTATCATTATTTAATTTATGTTATTACTATATTAAAAATTCAGATTCATGTTGTTACGATATTGTTTGTTTGTTTTAAGTTTTAAGTTTTATGTTTTACTATTTTGTAACACTATTTTCTGACACTATTTCACTAATCATTATCATTATTTAATCTTGTTATTACTATATTAATAATTTTAATTTATTTTATTACTTTATTAATAATTTTAATTCATCTTATTGTTATACTAATAATTTTATTACTATATTGTTTGTTTGTTTTATGTTTTACTATATTGTAACACTATTTTGTAACACTATTTATGTTTAATTTTTTACTATATTGTAACAATATTTTGTAAGAATATTTATGTTTTATGTTTTACTATTTTCTATCACTATTATACTAATCATTATCATTACTTAATTCATCTTATTACTATATTAACAATTTTTTTACTGTATTGTTTGTTTTTTTTAGTTTTTATGTTGTACTATTATCTTTTACTATTTTGTAACACTATTTATGTTTTATGTTTTACTCTATTGTAACACTATTTTGTAACGCTATTATGTTTTATTTTTTACTATTTTGTAAGACTATTATACTAATTATTATAATTATTTAATTCATGTTATTACTATATTGTTTGTTTGTTTAATGCTTAATGTTTTATTATTTTGTAACACTATTATACTAATCATTATCATTATTTAATTGATGTTATTACTATATTAATAATTTTAATTGAAGTTATTACTATATTGTTTATTGTTTGTTTGTTTAATGCTTAATGTTTTATTATTTTGTAACACTATTATACTAATCATTATCATTATTTAATTGATGTTATTACTATATTAATAATTTTATTTCATGTTGTTACTATATAAATAATTTAATTCATATTATTATTGTATTGTTTGTTTGTTTGTTTTAACGGAAGATTCTCTTGTCGGGGAATCTGGTAAAGTTATAATAGGAGAAGAATTCTTTGAAGATTTCTTCTTAGTTTTGGTACTAACTGAACCAATCATACCATCAAAGGCATGAGACCCTGAAGGAGCTGCAGTTATTTGATTGTGTTTCGGAAGGTCAAGGATTTTTTCATGTTAGGTACCTGACTGCGTATAGACAAGGTCAAGGTACTGAGCCTAAGCAATTACTTGCTCTCCAGTGATTTTAGGTAATAATGATTTAAAAAACCAATCGGCTAAAATTTGATCTGGAATAAAAACTCTCACTAAACGCCGTCTACATCGCCATTCATGAATATGATCTAAAATATATGTCGACATTGACTGTTTCAATGAAGTTAATAATTACATGCCATTGTCGTATCTGACACGCAACTGAAAATGAGTTAAGAAAGAGGTGGCTAACTGACTAAAATTATAAAAAGAGCCTCATGGTAAATCAATGTACCATTTGGCAGCAATACCAATCAGAGTGCATTGAAAAAGACGTAAACGAATTGAATCATCGATAATGGAATTAGATGTACACGAGAGGTGATAAGTTATCACATGATTTGGCGGATCTTCTCCTAACTTACCCTCAAACTTCGGGATATCACTGGGGCAACTTATTAGGCATTGGCGGCCAATAAGCAAGATAGTTAATTGGATCATTCCTAAGGCGTGACAAATAAGGTAAATCCAAAGTTGAAATAAAAGATAACTGACGGTTAAGGTCTCGAAAACCTTGGGTAACAAGACCAGCCCCAGGAGGAGGAGATTCACGATAACCTAGAATTGGATTTGCATTGGGAATATTATATCCTCCCAGAAAAGTAAGATTAACCGGACCGAACTGGGTTTGTTGAGGTTGCTAATAAGTATAGCCAGGGTACGACTGATACTAATAAACAGGGTTTTGCACAGTAGGACCAAATTGATACCATCCCTAGTATGGTTGATAAGTGAATTGTGGTTGACTTGTGACAACTGTATTTGGACTAGGTAGTCCAACAGGCATCTCAACCAAAGTTTGAACTGTAGTTCCTGACTGTGGTAAAGAGGCTTGAGGAGTTTGCATTGATGTAGGAACAGTAGAAACCAGAGCTGTCAATACTCCAGAAGTAGGTGGGGTAGATTGAACAGAAGCTGCAGTAGTTGCAGGAGTATTTTGAGGCGGAGTTCGAGGTAAACTAGGCCCAGGCTGATGAACTACACTAGGTGCAGAAGTTTGAATAGTACGATGGACAGGTTGCTGGGTTGGACCAGAAACCAAAGGTTGTCTAGGTTTACTTGATAACTACACATTCGACTGCCAAGTCTGTTGAGATGGATCCCACACCATGTTCACTCTGGGGTATGTACCCATAAAAGGTTGAGCATATTGAGGACCATAACTGGGTTGATCGTAGGGTTGATAATTGAGAGGTACATTTCTAGTTCCTTATACAAATGGTTGACCAGAAGGCGGTTGGAAACCTTGAGTTGGGTATTGACTTTGAAGTTGATAACCTTGAGGCACGTACTGAATTTGGGGTTGACCTTGAGGTATATATTGATACTGGGGTTGACATTGAGGTATGTACTGAGTCTAGGGTTGATCTTGAGGTATGTACTATCCTGACGATATGTATTGTCTTGAGGTTGCCCCCCAGGCAGTAACTGACTACCTTGAGGTTGCCCCCTAGGTGGTAACTGACTACTATACTAATCATTATAATTATTTTATTCATGTTATTACTATATTGTTTGGTTGTTTTATGTTTTATGTTTTACTATTTTGTTTGGTTGTTTTATTGATCATTACCATTATTTAATTCATGTTATTACTATCTTCTTTGTTTGTTTTATGTTTTATGTATTACCATTTTGTAACACTTTTATACTAATCATTATCATTATTTAATTCATGTTAT
>APFE031085470.1:18961-46340 GCA_000404065.3 Pinus taeda | reverse complement strand
GGTTAAAACCCTCAGAGAGGGAAACAGTCCACGGCCTGCGCCAACGTGGCTACTACAGGCAATTTATTAATAAAAGAATGAAAATTTACATAAGCTTCTCTCATGCACGGTTAACCTACAAATGACCCTCCATGCGCTTTTAAATAGAATTCATGGACCAATCGGGTGTCAAGCCACGGATCAAGTGTCGGTAATACCGAGGAGAGAATGAACCGTCGGATCACTACATATCGTGACCGTCGGATTGTAAGTTACAAAATGTACAATGGTAAAGAAACACACTTTACCTAACTCTATACCTAACTTTATACTAGACCAAGTTGAACTTAACTATTCCTATGTGTCGGAATATCCTAACAGCAGGTTGAGACCATCTTCCATAAAGACAGATGATAGTGGATGGTTGAACTATCTACTGAAAAAATTGTTTATGTGAGGTAATACAATCTTGGCTTACGAAAAATAAAATTAATAATTCATATTTATAATCATTATATTTCAAAACTTCATATTTAAATTTAATTAATAAACACATAAAAAATTAATCCTTGTATTAAACTCTCCTTGATTGTGGTGTTAGTGCTTCTGAAGACCCTTCACAAGAAAAATATGATCCCCCTCAAGCCACTCACCTATTCGAGGTATGACAAGGGTCCCGTCCCAAATCTCAATAGGCATTATGGCTCACTTAATCACCTTAAAGTGCTCAATTAGTCTTGATTTCAACTCGGCCTTGATGTTTTCATTTTGGTTTCTATCCCTGTGGTTTTTGACCACATGCAAGGAGGCACTACTCATAATTTTCTATGTGGAAACTTTAATAATCCTCCTAGAATTTTCGTTGCCTTCAATGTTGTTTCCATTTATTATTTTGGGGGATTCTCCTAGTTCTATTGAAGAGACCACATGTCATCCTCTTATCCTATCTCAACACTTGTGGTATTATGTATATGCTAATGTTCCTCCCCTGACTTAGATTATGGCTCTTGGGTAAATGTCTTGTGTAGTGATTTGAAACTATGCAACAAGGGATAGCTCAATTAGTCTTCATTTCAACTCGGGCTTGATGTTTTCATTTTGGTTGTTATCCTTGTGGTTTTTCACCGCATGCAAGGAGGCACTAATGATAATTTTCTATGTGTAAACTTTGATAATCCTCCTAGAATTTTCGTTGCCTTCAATGTTGTTTCCATTTTTTCTTTGGGGGATTCTCCTAGTTGTATTGAAGAGACCACATGTCATCCTCTTATCCTGTCTCAATGGTTATGGTATTATGTATATGCTAATGTTCCTCCCCTGACTTAGATTATGGCTCTTGGGTAAATGTATTGTGTAGTGATTTGAAACTATGCAACAAGGGATCACTCCTAATTCATGGAAGGCTTATTTTAAGGATCAAGTTACTATATTAATCTTCTCATGTTCTAAGAATTTCTCTTTCCTTTAAAGTGTTTGAAAATTCTTGGTTTTAATGGTCTATGTTTTTTCCTTCAAGGGGTTTAATTTTGGCATGTCATATCTTCAACCTCCATTTATACTTTCTTCCACTCCTTATTCTCATGGCAGATGGGGCCATTCTACCCTTATTTTCTCCCCTTTTGATACTCTATCATTGTCTCATAGCCCACAATTGTGGTGTTGTGTTTTTTCCCGACTCTGCATTCAATTCCATCTCTCTTCGATTGAATGTGAATACTTTGTCTTACCCCTTTCTCCACTTGGGAAACCCTTCCTCTCTACATTCTTAACCTTGACACTTATCTTTATGGTCAAAATTGTATCCTTCACTACTCTCCCTGTATCCTCAACACACAATATGTTGTGACCAAGAGCTCATCATCAATGTGATTCTAAAGGCAGAGGCATGAGAGGTGCCAAGACATGCTCCCGTGCACAAGTTGTGATCTAAAATTGGATTATATGATTTATTCCTCTTTTCTAAAATCAAATAAAGAAAATATTAGGGTTGTGTCAATGCTTTGCAAGATAAAACTGGGTCTTGAAACAAACATGTTTTCAATATCTCTTCATGTCATGAATTAGTCTTCATATGTAACTTAACATAATGAACATAACTTCACATAGTCCATGCAGGCATAATGAAGAGCAAGGAAAAAGGTTTGTTGACAGATTTCACCCCTCTTGGGCTACATATTCAGGCCTATCAACATGACTAGACCACTCATATATTCAGTATCAAGTGAAGTACATAAATATTTAATGTAGGTAAATACGTGGTTATAGGTAATGTTCTCCTACAAATAACTCTCACAAACAACAACAACTCAAAGCATCTCCTACAAAGATGACATACTTCAACTGAAATGAACTAAAAAGAGCATGTGAACACTTCAATACCCCATTGAAGCACATAAACAAAACTTCATGTTAAGGGAAGTTGAACCTGAGTTGAACTTTGCTGGTTACAACTACTGCACTAGCCTTTTGGAAGTGAGAAAACCCCTACAAGGTCTTCTCCATGCCCAAAACCTTCCAGAACTACTTACAAACCCTGACTAATCCATACAACTTTAGTCTCAAACCTACAGAATACTTATTAGATGTGCTCAAATCAGAAATTAGAGGTTACCAATGGATTTAGAACATCCAAAAACCCCTAAGTGCACTATGCTTTAGCTCAATTTGGATAAAAACTCAAAAATATATGAGCTCCCAAGCTCCCTCATGAGCTTGACTGTTAACCATCCTACAAATTCGACCTTTTGTCTACTAGTCCTACAAATGAACCCTAAAATTCGCTAACGAAGTGACAATTTCACTACTCGTCGGTGCATTATGTTGGATGATTAATTCGACCTCGGACCCCTTAATCTGAAAAATAAGGCCACATAGGGCCGAGGGTAAGCCTTAATGCATGCCCTAGCTAGTTAAGCCCCTTAATATGGGGACGAGGTCACATAAGGTTCCAAGTGTCCAAGGGTTGGGACAAAAATCTACCCTACCCGTCAAAGCTTCTTGGCGCTAACACGTGGTCCTATGGCGTCATATAACCTCGAGGCTAGGTTTAATATTTTAGCCCCCTATCCACAAGCACTTAAACACTCTGTTTCCAGTCTCGTGCACCTACATATGCCCTAGTGTTGGGCTTACCCATGCTCCCGACTTGTTAACACTCCGTGTTGGTATCATGGATTTCCATATGACCTGGGTTGGTCCCCATGTTTTTTCCCCTCCATTTGTTGGCGCTCGATGTTAATGTTGTGGTCTGGTGGCTTTTATAGCGAGTGTCAGAAACTTGGGCCAGGGCTAATCCCATGCCCTTGACTCCCATACCTGCGATCCTGTGGGCATGGGGAAACCGTAGCCGTGGGCTTAGCCCTAGCCCCATCCCCCAATACTAATCTCCATACATATTAAATATAACTCTGTCACCATGTATATTAAGAACCACCATGTGCCCTAGCAGTAAAGCAATGCACTGTTGGATCAGAGGTCTTGTGTTCGACTCTCCCAGAGGCAGTTTTACCAATAGCAATATTTTGTACCAATACTAGGATGCCATGTGGTAACCTCCCATTGGGCCATGTGGCTCCTGTTCATAGGTCCAACTGACAAACTCAACCACCAATCATATTTAGGCCACGTGCACAAAAACCAACAAACCAGATCATGCCAAGTGTCAACATCTAGTTGGCTCGTAACTGTACGATTACCTTGCTGACTCAATAGTATAGACTACTAAGTGAGCGTACCTACATCCAATCTGCAAACTTTTGCATATTTGGGAAAATGATCAAAATTTGATATCCAAAGCATATGATATTTCATTTCAGTGATCCAAGATGCATTATATTCAAATCAATGAGCTCTTCGATTTGGCACAGGTTTGAAGAATTTATAGGCACTTTTATTTTTTAGCATGAATTGATCACCTAATCTCACCTCCCCACTAGGAACTTTTGGAACCTAAAAGTTTTCTTCCCTAGTCAATATGAAGAGGCTGGAACACAAAAGTACCAAAAAACTCAATCCAAAATGCAAAAATTTCAATTGGTGCCTTTCAAGCCCCAATCAAGGCCCTTCACTTATCATCTTCATGATGACCTATTGTCTTATTAAGAATTGAGCCATCATTCTTATCGTTGTTGCAAGAAAAAAATATTGATGAGTGGAATATGAACATTCTCTCTACTCTCATCTTTACACGGCTTCAAAAACATTTCATCTTGAAGTTTAAACTGTTGAAGACAAACTTGACTCCATCTTGGAAATCAAAAACACCATAAATTTTGTTTAACGCCTTCAAGCTAAATTTGTACATGAAAAGTACACTACTGCAAAATTTTCTATGATATGATTAGCCTTGCCTACAATACATAGTCATCTTATACAAACTTGAAAGAAAATATTCAATTCACACAAGTTTCAAATTGAATAGTTGTATTAGTGATGACAACTTGTAGACAACTTTGAATGACAATCTTGCACATTCACAAAAGTCCTTGAACATGTGGACTATAACAAGCCAATACATACATCAATGAAAAACATATACTTGTTGAACATAGTGCAATTAATGTTCACTTTTAAAAAGTACTTAAATAGGGAATGGCAACAAGTAATTACGAAATTTTACAACTACAATAAGTTCACCCAAACTTTGCCTCTCCTAGGCTTATGGGTTCTCTTCTCGCATCCTCTTTGTCTTGAAGGTCACTTAAGATTGATGATAATCCTCTTTGCCACATCTTCTTTCCCTTGAATTATGTAGCATAATCTCTTTACCTTTCTTTGAACGAAGCTTTGGGTGCAACTTCAAACATCATTTAGTGTCATGTCCATGCACCTTGTAATGAGTACAAAACTTCCTCTTGTTTGCTGACATAGAAGTTCTCTCATGCAAAAGAGATTCATTATGCTTGATGGCTAAAATTTTGTTCATTATTTTAACCATTATCATATGTTTCTCACATACAACCACACAATGGTTAAGTGCATCACAAAATGTACAAGGGTATCGATTCCACAAGTATTCAAAATTCCTGTGCATTGGAAAACACACTTGAGAGTTATACTTGTCTCTAGAGCTGCAACTTCAACAATTGTCGCAAGGTGGTGACATCTCATGCTTAGGTGGTTGATGTACCTCAAACCATTTGGAGCATTCTCCAAACTTCCTTCAACCATATCCTAATACCATATACTTTGCTCTCTCCTCAACCATTATTGGATTGGTAATACCTTGGTCATTTATGTCGAGGCCTTCACCTTCATATCCCATCTTGGTAAGAAACTTTATACCTATACCTTTGGTATGTTGCTCAAACATTGAAAAATATTTGTTATGTATATAAATGGAAGGAATGGTACTTGAGATTCTAATTACCTCATTAAACTTGTCATTCATCTTTTCAGCTTTTGATGATGACGTTGATGACCAACTTGTAGATTACTCTAGCCACCCACTCTTATCCACTAGCATATGGTGTGATTCTTGAAGATGTTTACAAAATGCACATGCAACGTCTTCCACATATGGTCTAAAACCACTATTTGAACCATGACCACATACTAGCTTCATTTTAGAGGTTTCACTTGCTAGTACAGGACTAGAACTTTTTGTAACTTGTTCATCAAGCACTTTCTAAAAAACAAAGTGCATGTGTCTCTTCTCCTCTTAATATATCTCTAACATCCCTCCCAATTCTATGTTCTCCATCTGAAGAGCCAAATTCTTCTCCTCTATCTCTTGAAGACTCTTTTTGCTACCCATTCTTGCAACTTGGTCAACTAGTGCTCTAATACCAAACTGATATAAAATTGGATTATGCAATTTCTTCCTCTTTTCCAAAATCAAATAAACAAAATTAGGACTGTGTTTATGCTTTGAAAGATAAAGTTAGGTCTTGAAACAAATATGTTTCCAATATCTCTTCAAGTCATGAATTAGTCTTCATATGTAACTTAAAATAATGAACATAACATCACAGAAACCATGCAGACATAATGAAGAGAATGACAAAAGGTTTGTTGATGGAGTTCACCCTACCTAGGCTACATCTTCGAGCTTGTCAACATGACCAAACCACTCATATATTCAGTATCAAATGAAATACATAAATGTTTGATGTAGGTAAATATGTGGATATTACCCCTACAAGGTAATGTTCTCCTACAAAGAACTCTCACAAACAATAGCAACTCAAAGGATCTTCTACAAAGATGGCATACTTCAACTAAAATGAACTAAAAAGAGCATGTGAACACTTCAATTTAAGAGAAGTTGAACCTAAGTTGAACCTTGATGGTTCTAGCTATTGTAATAGCCTTCTGGAAGTGACAATAGCCCTACTAGGTCTTCTCCATGCCCAAATACCTTCCAAAACTATTTCAAAACCCTGACTGATCCACACACATTTAGTATCAAACCTGAAAAAATACTTTGTATATGTACTCAAACCAGAAGTTAGAGGTTACCAATGGATTCATAACATCCAAAAACCCCTAAGTGCACTCTTTCTAAGCTCAATTTGGATAAAAAATGAAAAAAATATGAGCTCCCAACCTCACTCACAAACTTGACTGTTAACCATCCTACAAATCCAACCTTCTATCTATCGGTCCTACAAATCCGCCCCGAAATTTGCTAATGGAGCAACAATTTCGCTAACCACTACTGCATTTTGTTGGATGATCAATTCAACCTTGGAGCCCTTAATCCGAAAAAAAAAGGCCACATGGGCCACATATGGCTTAGGGTTGGGCCTTAAAGCTTTCCCCCGCTGGTTAAGCCCCTTGACATGAAGACGCGGTAACATTGGGTGCAAAGTGTCCAAGGGCCTGGCCAATAGCTCACCCTTCTCGTCGGAGCCCCCTGGCACTGCTCGTGGTTCTGTGGTGGTATATGACTTAGGGGCTTAGTTTAACATTTTAGCCCCTTGCTTGCAAGTGCTTCAACGCTCCGTCGTCAGTTCTGTGTAGCTGCTTATGCCCTAGAGCTGGGGCTTACCCAATCTCCTGACTTGTTAACACTTTAATCTAGTTTCATGGAGTGCCATATGACCAGGGCTGGTCCCCATGCTTACGGACCTCCATTTTTTGGCACACTGTGTTAATGTTGTGGTCTGATGGTTTGTTATAGTGAGTCCATGCCCTTGTCTTCCCCTCCTGTGGTCCCATGGGTGGGGTGACCAGGGGCGAGGGCTTAGCCCTGACCCCGACCCCCAATACGAATCTACATACATGTTAAATACAACTTTTCCACCATGTATATTAAGAAGCACCATGCACCCTAGCGGTAAGGTATTGCACTGTCAGATCGAAGGTCTTATGTTCGACTCTCCTGGAGGTATTTTGGTTGATAAAAAAAATTTCACCAATAGAGGGATGCCACATGGAAGCCTCCCATTGGGCCAAGTGGCTCTCGTTCATAGTTCCAACTCACAAAATCAACCACCAATCAGATTTTGACCATGTGTGCCAAAGCCAGCAAACTAGATCATGCCAAGTGTTAGCATCTAGTTGTCTCGTATTTGTATGGTCACCCTGCTAACTCAATATTAAGGATATCCCAATTAGCATACCTACATCCAATCTGCAAAACTTTTGCATGTTTGGGAAAATGATCAGAATGTGATATCAGGAGCATACAATATTGGTTTTGAGTGATTCAAGTTGTGTTGGATTTAGATCGATGAGGTCTTCGATTTGGCATTGGTTTCATGAACATGGGAACTTTCATTTTTTAGCTTAAAATTGGCCACCTAATCAAGATGCAGGTTGGAAAATTTATTATACTGAGAGGGGGTGAATCATTATAGTGCATTCACAGACATCATGTTTTCTATTTAATTTCTTTTTGATATTTACCTAAATTATTAAATGACTAGTAGAACATCATATGAATAGAATTTTTAATATGTAAACGACATTTAAATCACAACATAAAAGCAACACATGTGGAAACCAAATATTACTATAAACCCATAAAAGGAAAAATCATAACATTTTTGTTGTTGTTGTGCAAAGGCAAGCTCCTCTATTACATCAAATCTTGGAGGTTCCAACCTCTCTCCTATTTTGCAAGCTACAACTTGTTGGGAAGCTCCTACTCCCTCTAACATTAATTTTATATAGGATTCTACCTACAGGAGGCTCCTATTTTGATTTTGTTCGCAAGCTACATCTCGCTTGGAAGCTCCTACTTCACCTTACAGGATACAACATGCTATTTTTCAAGCTACTACCTAAAAGGAGAGAAAAATACCTAATACATAAAAGATACACTGTATTGGTTTACCTGGTTGTTAATTTTTCATACCTTCATCTCTTTGTATTTGCCTTCTCTTCCCAAAATAAACTTCACATATGCTATTTTTCCTCTATCTCTATGTGCCAGGTAACTCACGAACTAGGTCTCTCACATAACTCAATCAACTCTCCAATCAACTTTTCCTTCCAAAAGCACATCTTTTTATAAACATAGTTTGCTAATTGTTAGTATTCCATTTAGGAATCTAAAGTGAAAATATTGTCTCTTTTCATTCCACATATTTGTTTCTGAATTATTTCAGCTTTTGAATATTAAAACAAAATTATCCTCCAAATAATATTAAAATATTTACATTAACCAAATCTAATTATTCCCTAAACCATGGATAAACTAATGTCAAGCAAACATCTAGTTAATGTATTTGGAGAATATCAAAACATCTTCATGCACTTGCATCATGTTCATGCACCTTTGCACTTGACCACATATTCCAATAGCACATTATCTAACAAGCCTCACATAATCAACAATGTCAATATATTACTCAACAATACATATGCATCAACATTAATGAAAAGGGTTACTCATTGAATATTCAGACTAAACTGAGCATATTGCCAATGAACGTCTGGATAGGAACTGAACTAAACGAACAAGAATTATACTTTGTGAGAAAAACTTTTAGTGGACATGGGAACATTGCAACCATTTACATCAAAACTTCTTCGATCATTTCTTCACCTCTAGACTTTGCAACATACATCAACAACCTCTTCAACAAGCATAACTTCAACACCCTTTGCCATCAATGAAAACTTCACCAATAATCTTCCCCATTAGAATTGATGGAAACACATTGGTCCTCACCATTTTGTCGTGAGAAAAAATTCTCCTTAATACTCCTAACCTCTACTTACCTCTCCATTTGACATTAATGGCAAGGGGGTCTCAGAAGTAGACATTGTTAGAAAAATATATGTTCTTCTCAACAAAAATTCTTACTGTAGTTGGCACTAAGGGAGTTCAATTCTCATATCAATGATCTACTAAATACAAACTTACATGTCCTATGACTAAAGTAACATTTCATGTTCCACAATCATTATCAATTCTTCTACTTGCAACAAATGTGACCCATATAATAGGAAAGGCTATAGAACAACATTTGGTGTTCCATCACTAATGTTGCAAACACTTCACTCATTTTGAATGCCTCTTCAAGTCACGGAACTTAGATTCCTTTATTCAACTATTTGTTAGTAATCTGTTTAAAATCCTCTATTCGTGATGTAATTAAAAAATCTATCAAAATTACTGAGGTTCTAATGCACTATCAAAGAAAAAATTCATCATGAAAGGTGTGTGCTTCTTTATCACAAAGAACCAATTATACTTTCTCCATCAAAATGGAAACCATGCCAAGTTCAAAAATTATTTTATTTTTCAAATAATTAATATCCATGCTCATGTTCTTTGAAACATATATATAAATTTGTGAGGCCCCTGTTACAATCAAAACCAAGTGACATAACCTTGAAACATTGGGTGAATTACAATTCATAACTCCATAGGTACAAAATGCAATATGTTATCTCCAATATTGTGAATGTAATGTGAACTTTGTATATCCAGGGTAACATCCTTTGTATTTATTTTTACATTATGAAAACATCTCCTCTCTCTTATTAGTAATTTGATGAAAAACATGAAATGGGACCAACCCAAGTCACTTTTCAATTTCTCAAACACCTAAATACAACTTCAAACCAACATCCAGAAAGGAAAAAGAATAAATTGATGTATACACTCCTTAAAAGAAGTCACCTATCCTTATTTAAATTAAAGATCTCAAAATCGGTTTGCTGCTTCGGTCCAAACACCAAGAATAGTGGGACTGGCTTTGATATGAGAAAATTTGTCTATTTCAATAGAGGCCTTATCAAATTGAATTTATGAAAATAGGTGATCAACATGGGGCTTAATCCTGACGAGAGTATTCTCAACAGTGTATCAACTATCTACCACACATTCCCTATTGTAACCTACTCCTTTCTTCCACCACTCTGTGAATTCCCTTCTCCGAATGTAAGAAATAGCTAAATCCAACCTTCAAGCAAGCTCGTGAAGAAAAGCAACCAAAATTTCACATCCAATCGAATGGAATGGAGCTAGTCGCTTCCCAGAAAACATTTTATTGCATAATGTATTATCTATTGTGCATTTGTACAAAGGCAACCCATACCATCACCTAGCCTTGGCTAGGAAATATTCACACTTCCAACAATAATAATAGAGTTTTCACCTCCTCACTGTAGCATAATAGCAACAACCTCTACACCATACATCAATAACCTCTTCAACAAGCATACCTTCAACACCCTTTGCCTTCAATGGAAACTTCTCCAACACTATCACTCATCAATTATGTTAACACCCAGGTTGTTCCCTTTGACTCCCAAGGGAATACAGCCAGGGTAACCACTAACCAATCTTTGGATTACAGCTTCTAGCCCAAATGTAATCAGAGAGGGCTCTCCCTTTAAGGTTTGTCTCTGTTCTGTGGAGATTTTATGCTAGTTATGAAGTAAGGGTTTTGGTTTATGTTTGGTTGGAAGGATGTCTTTCTGTACCTAAAGTGGAAATCTGCAGATGATGTTAGTCCATTGGGCAATCGAGTCTGTGGCTACTGGTTTTTTGAAATATTGAGGTTGAGCAGCTGGAATTACAGGGCCATTTAAATACTTCATAAAACAAACTTGAAATTATGATGGTGATACATAAACAACCAGTGAAAAGCAATTAAGAATTTTCCACTAAAGCTGGGGTGTGGGAAAGAGATATATTCCTCAGGAGCAAACTTGAATTCCTGAAACAATAATCACTGTGAAAGATATAGTGTGAAAGGGTAGCAATTAAGAATTACACCTTTATTACTATAACTGAAGAAAAACATTCAAAAATAGCTTAGATTGAGTTCAGGGTAATCTGTGATTAAATCCTGGAACTATTCTTTTTCCTTGCCATTAACTATAAAGCACAAAAGCATGAAAGATATATGAAAAGATGATAAAACACATAACAAAGAGTTGTAAGGAAAACTTATTGTGCCATGAAATACGCAGGAATCCTGTAACGTTCAGCTAAACACCACAGTGCATCAAAAAACACAGAGCTTTGGAAATTCCACCGCCTTTGTAATACTTCTCTGAGAATTTACAGTAAAAGAACTCTAGAAAATATATCAACAACAACCAACCCCTGCAAACTCCTGCGAGGGGGAATATATAGAAATGTTTCATACAAAATATCTCAGGCATTGAGTCATCTGAGTCATCTGAGCAATAAATATCTTTACCAACTCGGAAATAGCAGATAAGAAGTTATTGCAGCTTTCAATACAACATGAATGCTCTTTAATTCTGTCAGAAGATTTTTTACCTTTGGAGGTCACTGAGTCGGTTGAACGCTTTGTTATAACTGATGAATGAAGTGTCTTTGCATCTCTGTCCTCCTGTAGCTTTTCAGCCCTGTCACTTGTGACTGTCAGTGTTGCTGTGGTGGCCGAATAGTTTCGCTGAGTTGGTTCAGCCTCTTTTTCTCCATACATGCTGATATATCAAAATTTTCCTGTGCATGACAACTTACATATTTCAATGGAAAAAACTTGATTACTGGCTCTGATTTAGTAGTAATTGTATCAATCCATTCCAGACTTCCTATGTGGGAAATTGATGTCTTAAAATTACCTCTATAGTCTCATTCGCCTCTGTATATTTATAGAAATTAGGGGGCGCATCAAACAGGTGATTGATTTCATTCATGATAAAAAATAAGCTCTCTACCCTGTTGTAGAGAGTCTGTCCTGATGCTGGCCCTGATTCTGCTGAAGTGTTGGGATTTTCTGCAATCTGATTTGTAGCAAAGGTGTTGACCCTCTTGGCATAATTTTCATGGGAAAGTAGTCTTCCTGAGGTGCCCATTAAGCTAGGAAGACCTCTGTTCTGCAATGCTATAAATTTTTCCATGAATTTATTAATGTCTGTCTGCATATCCTGGCTTCTTCTCTCTAATGTCTGTACCAGGGTTCTTAGTGTCAGGACCCTTTTGACCATCGAAATGGTCTCAGTCCTGTTGGCAATTCCCATTGTGACCAGCTGAGAACTTGTTCTGTGATTAAGCACACTAATCATTCTGGTGGCAGCCTCAGGCATACTGCCTAGAGATGCCCTTGCTCTTTGGATTTCCCTATGTGCTTTTCCAATGAGCCCCATCTCCTCATGAATAGCCTCAATATATTCCCACTAGTCAGTGATGGATTGGCCAATATTGGCCCATAGGACTCTCTTGAGCTCAGCTGTTACTTTATCAAGTGTGAGCTCTTTCTCTAGCTCATTTATCCTCCTTTTGAGAGTCTTTACTCTTTCTCTCTCAGCTACGTTTTGCTTGGATTTATCATATTTTTCATTGAGCTTAGCCAAAGTTTCTTTGGCTTGATTCAGCTCTGTCATTTGGGCCTCCAAGGCCTGAATTTCATTCCTGAGCTTCTGCATGTCAAGACTTTGAGCCTGCTCTGTTGTTGGTGCTGAGGTAGAGGGTGCTGTTTGCTCTGTCTGCTGAATGGGAGGGGCAGTGGTTTGAGGAGATTCTTCCAGATTGACTATTTCTGGAGGGGGCTAAGAAGTTTGGCCTGCCTCTTTCTGTTGCAATGCTGCCTGCAGTGCAGCCTCTGATTCTCCCAACTTTTCTTGTGTTTGGATGAGCTGTTTATACAGTGACACCAGCATAGCTGCTGCATCCTTGTAATGTCTCAGCTGGGCAACTTCTTCAGTTTGGGGATGAAGAGTTGCTGGGATCTTGATCATCTTCCTTAATGCTGTCATATCTGCATCCCTTAGCTTCAACGGCTCCTGCACAGCTTTGACATCCTTAGGATCATGCCCAAGCTCTATTATGATGTCCTCCAAAGCTTTGATCCTATTGTCCTTTGCTTGAGAGGATGCTCTTTCCAACTCAAGTTGGGCAGTTGTATTATTGAGGCTATTTTCTAGCCTGTAATTCACCAATATTTTATCTACCAAGGAGGCATATACCATCTCACCCGTTTGCTTGTGTAATTCAATATGATCCATCAGGTGGATTTCCTTGGCAAGGACCTCAAGGTTGGTCCTGATGTAATCTGCAGCTGACTGTGGCTGCTGCACGACTGGTATGAAGTGGCTCATAATCATCTTTCCCTCATGGACATCATAGGTAGACATAAGTCTTTGCTGGTTGTGGGAGCCATTTTCAATAGATGATTATATAATTGTATCCTTATGGGCTCATTCCTCTTCTTTATGTCCTTGAACTGCTGCTTGATGCTCTGTTCACCTCCTCTTTGTTCGATTGAGGAGCTAACTTCTACTCCTACTTTCCTCTCTTGTTCCTGCTGGAAGGAACTTGCAGAGGCCTCCATGCTAGGTGGGCCCATGCCCAAAGATTTCCATATTGGCATTTCTTCCTCTGAAAAAGGATTCAATCTTTGCCTCTTTTCCCATTGAGTTGTTGATGTTGTGAGGGGAGTCTCTCTGTCCCTTTTCCTGCTTATGTCCTCCTTTTGTGGGGTTTGAAGGACTAAAGCTTCAGCTCTTGTTTCTTGCCTAGGAGGCACAATTTGTGGTGGCTGCTGCTCAGTGACCATTGGGGCCTCTGCTGTTTTCTCTTCTTGCACTGGCTGCTCCTTTTCTGGCTACTGTACCTGTTCCCGTTGTTGTGCTCCCTACTGTTGTACTTGTTCCTGAAGTGGTTTCTCTGGCTCCATTTCTTTCTCCTTGTCTTTGTTAGAGGTTTGATCTGTAGCTTTGGCTGCCTTCTAATGTGTTGTGGAGGATGAGGCAGCTGCTCCCACTTGAGTGCTTGTAAGAGAAAATACCTGTGCAGGAAGTTCTAAGTCAGCCATCTTTAGGAGATTTCTTCATGCTCTTTCATTTAATTCTTCTTGTGTGACGGGTTCCTCTAAGGTGCCTCTCTTCCATTTTGTTTGATTTGCATATTTTCTATGTGAGGCAACCTCACATGGTCATAACTGGACAGCCTATACTTGACCCTTCTTAAGGTTATGAAGTGATTGGGGTCATAAGGTTTCCAGAGGAAACTGGTCTTTAGGCCAAGGCCTTCTAGCATTCTGTCTGCCTCTTGCCAGCCTTCCTCCCTTTTGTTATAAACAAAGTGGCCCAATTGGTTTTTTACCTTCAGCTGTGCTTTTTTGCCTTTGCCTGAAAAATTCTTCACATCAGCATTCCTAAACTGCCTGAAGTATTCAAGGGAAAACAATCTCATAGGCACATATTTGGGCAGTCTGTATGGGGGTAACTCATAACCATATATTCTAATAACGGTGTGATTTTGGTAAAAATACCAATCCCCAATGTTGTATACCTTGGACAACTGAAGGATCCTCTGCATCTCATCGGTTAGTCTTGGAGGAGGTGAGCTCATGAGCAGAGACATGGTTGGGTGGATAAAAAGGTCTATAAACTCATAGTAAGTGTATGGAGAATAGGGTTTGTAGTGAATAGCTGAGGTCCAATACACTACTGACCTTGGATTTCCTTGTGCATCCACTCTTTTCATATCAAAAGAAAATTTCTCATGTTGATAGTATAAAATCAGGTGGTAGATGTAGGAGGAGTATCTGAACACCCTTTCCCTTGATAGGTTCATCAATTTCTCATGCATTTTGTCTGATATATAGGTGGCATAGTCATAGTAGATTGGAGTTTTGCCAGGGGAAAACATGAGCATCATTACCAGTACAGTTTCATCAACATACTCAATTGAGTTATAACCCAGAATGGGACTGATCATATCTACAAGGTCCCTGCCCAATGGGTTGAGGTAAACATGAAAAATGGGAGGGTACTGCACAATATCAGATTTAATATATAGTTGGTTCAGCTTGGTGATCTGAGCATCTGTCATCTTAGCTCCTTGATTTATCAGATCAAACAAAGACAAAGGAACCAATTTCTTCTCAGTTTTGAATTGCAGCATCTCTCTAATGGCCTCAGGGGTAATATAGAAAAAAAATGAGCCTGAAGGGTCAAGAACAACCCTCTGAGTGGCATCATAACCATCAACACATAGGTGAATTAGGTCAGGAAATTGATTGACCTGAGGAAGCTTGAAGATTGGGAGGAAGGAATCCCAAATGGCCAATACATCTGTTCCAGTCTCATGTTTAGCCTTTAATTCATTTAACAGGTGGATGTGGAACTTGCTTTTCATTAGAAATTCCTCTGAGATTTGATAATCCAAATCTGCTAATGCCTACCACTCCAATTCTCTCTGAGGGGCATTTAAAGGGGCAACATTGAGGGCCACAGGTGTTACTGGTGTATCCATGGTGACTTAAAAACTCTACTGATATGTAAATTAGTGTTACTGTGTAGAGTAACAGAAAAGAGCATTTCTTAGAAGGAGAGGTGATTTGTTGAGAAACAGAGGGCAGAAGGGTCAATTGCAGCAATTGAAATACTGCACACAGTGCTAAAAAAGGGAAAATACCTGTCCTTAACAGATTCTTTCACGGGAATTAGGTGTAGCTCGGGTTCCCTGTTCACGATTGTGCGAACAGAATGCAGGTTTTGTGAAAGGTTGGCAAACAAGGCTTAGCCAGTGAATTTCGACCTTGTAACTTCCAATGGGAACTGGGTGCAGGGGATTTGCCAGTCAATTATGTGTTTTTCCTGTGTTTTAAGTTAATTTAGGCTATTTCCAGACAAAACCAGGCACAGAGAGGATTCATAGGGATAAATACCTGGTATACTGACAGTCCCGGTCACAAATGCAGGTGGGTTGGCGTGCCGATGGTCTCCAGGTCGAATTCAACAAGTTGGCGTGAGTTTGGAAGTAAAATACATGCAGAAGACACCACAGTCGTTTTTGCAAAAAGTGCAAAAAACGTGAAATTTTGGCCAAAATATGGATTTTTTGGAACATTGGCGCCTTTTTCGGATGACGTCAGCATGACGTCATCGGGTGGGGTGACGGTTAGATGACGTCAGCATGACGTCATCAGGTGATGTGGCGGCTTATGAGTGGTCCACGGGGATGGTGAGGTGGCGGACAGGTGGAGAAATGGCGGATGGGGCGCGGACACGGCGATGACGTAGCAGTGATGCTAGCAAGGCGGATTGGCGGAAACCGGAAACCGTAGGCGGTATGATATCGCATGGCTTTTCATACGGAAGTGGAGTTGTTAGAGGGGGCTCCGATACGCTGTGGGGGTGACGCGTGGCCGTGGCCTGACATCACCCTCTGACAAATATCGGAGGCTAACTTACGGACATCGGGGCCGGTCGGATATGCATGTGGACCGTTGGATTAAATGCACCCGATCGGACGGTCGACAGGTTAATGACTTGTCCAGACGATACGGCGTCGGGCGGGCAATAAAATATTATTTTTTCCTAAAATTCGTGCCCAGTGGGACTTTGGGAAATTGGTGAATTTATATGGTTTTCCAATGTATTTTTTATAAAGTCGCGCATATCTCCAGGACTTTGGATAAGTTCGGAAAGTGGGTTTTTTATGTATTTTTGCCTTTTGAGTGGGTTAGGGGTGAAAATGGGTTTTTTACAAAGTTTTTTAAGCAAATGTTGGGTTGGATGGGTAAATGAATTCTGAAGGAGGAAATGAGGTAAGGCTTGGGGTTCTCAAACTGACCAGATGTCAATTTGATTCCCTAGTAGTGAACATATGGCTATAATGCCAAGGCGGGGGATATTTATAGAATGCTTGGGGTTTATACACCATGGTGTTATAATAGTAGGGAAAGGGTGAGATAGGAACTTAGATAATAGAATTTAGGGGTTAATATGGAGGGGAAAAGGTGAATGAGGAGTGATATCACTAAGTTTATTGAAACCACTTAGCTTAGGGAGTAGATCAAAATGAAAAGAATTTTGCACAAGAAATGTGGCTCTTGAAGGAAACCAGAACCAACATAAAAATTTGAATTCTTTCACAAACACAACTAGTGTAGGGATGTTAGTAATGAGTGTAAAACAAGGAAAAAGGGAAGTCAGACATGCTTCATTGTGTTGTTTTCCTTATATTGACCAGCAAGATTCAGTTTGAAAGGAATACCACTTCTGCAACCCCATCTACCTACCCATCTACTTGCCTAACATTTTTTTGTTTCTTCTTGGAGGGTGCACTTGGACTTGCAGACCCTTCGGTGCCTTTTCTTTTCCATTGGCTTTTTCTTTTGATTGCCTATTTAGCACTACCCTTATTGCTTCCAAGGCCCCAGATTAAGCAGTTGGGGACCTTAGTTTCTCTGCCTAACTATTGGTTTGCCAAGATTAAACAGTTTGGACAGACTTCTTTCTCTATTCTACAACAGAAAATTGAAACATGGCATGATATAGATTAGACTTTTGAACCATCCATCAAAATTTAGTAAACATGAAAGTATGTACACACCTTGTCTTCTTTTGGAAATATTTGGCATTTGAATTTGCCAATCATGAAATATGAAACCTATTGGTATAGGTATCCAACACCACCATAATTGAAAAATTTGATATACACATATGTATATATATTCTCTTAAGAAGACTTACTTTTAGTTCAACCTTATCTTCATAGTGTCACAACATGAAAACTACAACAATATTAGTGTATTTGTTAATAAACATTAACAAAAATGATGTAGATTATCATTTTAATATAAAAAATTAAGATATAACCTTGGAAGAAGTGGTTTCAAATTTTTGATGTTAGAGTCAATAATGGAACCCCATCAAATTTAAAAAGAGTTATTTTTTATTATCGTGAATTTTATGGTGTAAATTTAACAGTATTACAAGATAATAAATGAATTTAGGTTTAAATTGTTGGAAGTAATTCTTTCATGTCATGTGTAATTTGTTATTGTGAATCCCTAGATGTCAGCTTAAAATACTAAGTTTTATGTGTAAGAGCTATGTAAATGTGTAATAGTGAGTGACCTAGATACTATAAATATGTATCCCTGCAATCAATAGATACTATAAATATGTAAAACCTGAAATGAATAAAACAGAGTGTGTGATTTGTATGGTATATGAATCTCTGATTTCTTTTTCTGTTTTCTAATATGATATGAGAACCAAATTAAAATTATTAAGACTTAATTAATTGCGCAAATTTATTTGTCAGTTCATTTCTCATTCATATTTCCATGAACGCCGACTACTATGGCATGGTTTATCACACATTTTGCCCATTATGTAATTTGAGCGTGAGTGAATTAGTCAAATAAATATTTTTTATATTTATTTTATATTCCGGAATTCCGTTATTTCCAATGATGGATAAGTCGTCTAGTGTCATCCGGGTGCATGAATTATTTCCAATGCTGCATAAGCCGTCAAGTCTGAGGTCCTGGTCTATCGATTATCTCCGACGCTGCATAAGCTGCCGAGTGTGAAATCCGGGTGCATGAAGCCGTCTGCTGGGTAGATCTATGCATCAGAGCGGTGCCATCCCTATGAAATAACGTTGTTGAACTGTGATCTGCAATCCGTGTGGCTCGAAGCTCTGTAGCGTGGAATCTGGATCTGGGTTCAACACTCTGGAGCAATAGATCGCGGATTTTTCCCATAACAGATCCGTTGAAAGCTGAGAACAGGAGTAGGAGTTGAGTTGTCCCCAGCTCTGCTCGGAAGCAATGCGATGAATGGTGATTCAGTGACACTTTTTCTGCGCAGGGAAGGCTTTGAAAAGGTGCCTGCTTTTGAGGTACACGAAAGCAAGACAGAAAGCCGCTGCTTTTGAGTGGATAAGATCAAGTCAAGTTGGCGGCAGTAGCGTAGGATAACATGGATTCTCTACCTTTAGAGAAATTTAATGGGATCAATTTCCATACCTGGAAAATAGCGTGGGAGGTAACATGGATTCTCTACCTTTAGAGAAATTTAATGGCATCAACTTCCATACCTGCAAAGTTAATGTTCAAACGCAGGTTATAAATAAGGGATTGTGGAGTATAAGTAATCGAATCTAATTTTTTTTAAGTGATAATAAGTTTTTAGTGGAATGAGAAACGAGAGAAGATAAGCCAAAGGCTAAATGAGTTTATATTTTTTATATGTAGGTATTAAGAGTGGGGGTTAGAAGTAAGGCTGCGAGTGTAAAAAAATTGAGCTATATAGGCACACCAATATTTGTGTAGCCACACTAAGCTAATTCATGAGTAGAGGACAAAGGTTTTAAATGTTAAAATATTTGAATTAGTTAAATTATAGCAATGACCATTTTTGGCATCTTACTAGGCTTTTCATGTTAAAATATTTGAATTAATTAAATTATATCAATGTCTATTTTTGGAAAACTATGAATGGATTTCCCACACACTGCAATGAATTTATGAAGAAATTTTGAACAATAACATTTTATTGTGAATTTAGGGTTTTAAAATAAAGTTTTTAGAGTGACCAGGGTTTCACTTTTTCATGTACATCTAGTTACAATTTATGAGGCCTATATCATATTTTCAATAATCTATCTCATTCTCAAACATTTAAAACTTAATAAATATGGATGACACACTAGTATTCAATAGAATTCATACTGTATGGATGTTAATTTTTTGTAACATTTTTTAGTTGTCACACATTCTTGCATTGCAATTCACATATACTTTGAGTAGATACATGACTTATTTGTTATGTTATTTATTAGTCTCTAATATTTTCTTTTTAAATACCATAACAAACTTTTAATATATTTCTTTGACTCAGAAGAAAAGGGTGAAAATTTATTTTATATTGGATAATTAGACTTATGGATGAACATTTCATAACATACAATTATCCATGGTGCAATACAATTTATGTAATATACATTATTAGATACATGAATTATTTGTTATGTTATTTATTAGTCTTTAATATTTTTTTTTTAATACCATAACAACCTTTTCAATATTGTTCTTTGAGTCACAAGAAAAGGTAAAACTTTGTTTTATATGTCATGATTAGATTTATGGATGAACATTTCATAACATACAATTATTGATGGTGCAATACAATTTATTTAGTATAGATTGAGTTTAATATGTTGTAAGAGTGAGGTATCTCAATAAAGTTCGTTGGAAATGAAAGTCTCTTTTAAATATAGAGTGGCTTGTACAAAAGAATATAAATATAAATATATATATATATATATATATATATACTAGATATATATATATATATAAAACTGTAAGTTCCACTAAACTTGTAGTGATTTAATGTAAAGTTTATAATTATTTATGGAAGATTAAATAAATGTGATATGCAATTGTTATATGTAAGGTAGATACTCCCTAAATAGATTGTTGGATTATTTAACTAAAAAATATTATTATATATTCCTATTAAATAAATGTATAATGTAAAAAATAATTATGTTCGAGAGAATTAGATTTAATTAAAAAAATTAATGAAATTTTAGTTAAATAAACTCAACTTAAATCAAATTAGACAGAAAAATTAGACATATGTAGATAAAAAAACAATTAGCTACCTATTATCAATTATAAATAATATAGATTTCAATGAGACTATAATTTTAACCCAATCAATTTTGAAAGGATATCAAAAAATGCTGAGGCAAACATGAGAGGAATATGAATCTACATGATCAAAATCCAAGAAAATGAGGAGGAAGTGGATAATGCAATCCTGGGGCTCGGGGAAAGCTCCATCTTCTTCCCTCCAGCTGGAGGCTGGAAATGCGCCTCTGCATGATTTGAATGTACACGTTCACGATGTGGTGATGGCTGACCCTGGTCTGAGAATGAGGCTCAAGCAGGGGATTTGTAGGGGATTTGCCATGATGACTAGTTAATTCACTTAAGTCTCATTTTTTGCATTGCGACCTTCACTTCTCAGGCAAGTTTGTAAGGCAAACAGTTTAGTGGTTTTCTGGTGTTATCTGGAATTTTTGTTAATTTTATATTATTATGTGAATCTAAGTCTTCGTGAAAATAGACATATCACTACTAATAGACAATATTCTCTCATCTGCTTTTTTTTACAGTTTTGAGTGAGTGCAGAGTTTTGACTTTGTAATTGTATCTCCTTACTTTGTTAATAGAATTAGTCTTATTCAAAAAACAAATAAGAAAACATTGGAAAGAAATAAGTTACCTAAAAACAAATTTTTAATAGTTTTATAATCATAATATTCATAGCATCGAATGCAGTTGGCTTCTACCTCTTCTTCACCTATTATGGGTGTCACTGTAATTGAAAATAGTTTTATAATCATAATATTCATAGCATCGAATGCAGTTGGCTTCTACCTCTTCTTCACCTATTATGGGTGTCACTGTAATTGAAAAGATTGATATACACACATGCATAGTAAGTCTTCCAAAAAGACTTAATTTTAGCTCATTTTAATTGAAAATATTGATGTACACATATACACAAGTATGTTTTGAAATTAGCCTTTTATCACTCCCTTAACACATGAGAACTACAACAATATTAGTGTATTTGTTAATCACCTTTATGTTTTAATCACCTTTAAAAAAAAATTGTGTAAGTTAACATTTTAATATAAAAAAATGAAGTTATATGGTGGAAGAAATGGTTTAAAAATTTTGATTTTAGAGTCACTAGTAGAACGGCCATTAAGATATTGAGTACACACTCTATTTGGGTTCTTTAAATTGTGAGAAAGGTTTGAAACACTAGATGAGTTAACTCGTTTCAGTGTAGCGCTCGAGGTTGGTCCAAATATTCAACATTTGTTTGTTTTAATGTTCAGAACAGACACCAACATACGGTTGAATTCCAACATCCCTTAACCACATCAGTGTGATATTAAATAATTGGGTTTAGAGTATATTACAATAAGTTTATTTTGATTAATCTGTGATATTATTGGGTTTAGAGCATATTACAATATGTTTATTTTTGATTAATCACATTATTAGTATTTGGTTTATTTTTTAACTTATTAATGTGGTTTATCTTTACAGGAGGAAAGAAATTAATCTATATGTAGAAATAAATAGCATAGATCCATTATTTTACAAAATTAGTTAATAAAAAAATATAATATATAATATTAAAAAAAATTAGATCTTATGAATAATCAAATTTAGAATATCTATTTCATGATTTAATAATAGGGTATATAATAATGAATATTAAAAATTAAGAGTATAGTTAGAACTAGCTTTAGAAATAACAAAATGGAGAAAATTCCATTTCAATGAATCTCATAATTATTTATATCATATTAGAATATTAAAATATTAAGAGTTTAGATGAGAACTAGTCATTACCAATAAATAAATCTAGAAAATTCTATATCAATGAGTTTAATAATTATTTATATAATATTATTTGTTAGTGGAAAGCCTATTCTATTAAATAGTTAGGTAGACTTAAAAAAATAATAATATAAAACAAATAAATAAGCATAATTATTATAACCAAACAGGGAAAATATATGTTAAGAATTAAAAAAATAAATCATTTTAAAAATAGATAAAAAAATTTAATAATAATAATAAATAAATAAAAGAGTTAATATATATATATATAATATAAAGATAACATAATAAATAAATAAAAAATAAAAGAATGAGATAGAAATGAAGATGAAAAAGGAGAAGAAGGGGAGTAGGAATCATGGAGAGAGAGCTAGAATCCAACTTTTACTCAATTTCCAACCATCATCTCTATTGAGATTTCTCGAATGTCTCAATCTCAATGGATTTAGTGATTAACCCTAGAAATGACTCTCGACTCCTCAATGCAAAGTTGTGCCTAATATCGGGAGCATGTTCATTGATCCTCTCCTTAATAGACCTACTAGTTTCTCCATTGTAGGAAATACCTCATGAGCATGAACGAGGAAAACTATTTTTTAACAAAATTTTAAACTATATTGTCGAGAGGCTTTGTCTTTGGACCACAAAAATTTGGGGCTCCTTACTTAAAGAATTTCCCATCATTTCACATGGAGGAGTACACAGAATGGATATTATCTCGCTTCTTGCAGATCGAATTGGCACCTGTTCTGCTGAAGAGATGGGATCCCTTGTTCAACACTCAAAGGGAATAATTAGGAGCAAGGCCGATTGGGGTCCATTTGTGAGTCCTTCTGATGCAATTATGGACTCACGTTGTTTTCAAGAGAATTGGAGACACGTTGGGTACTTATCTAGAACATGATCAATCCTATGAAAAGATAGGGATCATGCCTATGGCTCACATCCTTGTACATTTGGATACAACAGAAGGTCTCGAGGAAAATATAACCCTCCATTGGCAACAATTCTCTCATCGACAAAACCTTAACTATGAAGGAGTTCCATTCAAGTGCATATGATGCCATGAGTTCAAACATCTATACAAGGATTTCCCACTACTCATGCTTACTACTTCGGCTACTACAAAGGGAAGGAAGCATTGTTAGACAAAAGACCCAATTATGGACAAGCAACCCACAAGTTTGGATTGTCCAAAGGATGTGGATGGGATCACTGTATAGCCATTGAGTGCCTCCTCGATGACACCTATATCCCCCCATGACTGGATCTTGGTTTGTTATGCAGGTTGCTCCTACATCGGGTATTGTTTCTTCTTCCTTATCCTCTCCTCTGAATTTTAATCAATTTATTGTCTCACTAGCACCATTGACATCTTCTCCTTGTTTGGTAACTTCTCCCATCGCTTCCAAACTTGATCTTCTATCCCCTATCTTCTCCACCACCCCGTTGGCCATCCTTCGACATGGACATCTACACCATCCTAATTCCCCTACTACTTTGGGCTCTCACTCCTACAATATCAATTCTCACCATCAAACAAAACTTGATGTTCTTGGTCTCAGTATCACACCCTCTACTTTTGAGCATAAATCCTCCCAGTGGAGGCCTTCCAAGATGTCCAAAGCCATTAGAATTGTTGGGGCTCATGTTTCTTAGGGTCGAAAGAACACCATTAAAACAATACTTATAGCATCGAACACCCTTGGTTTTTCTCCTTGATGAAGTGGCTCTCTTACAATTGCAGGGGTTTAGCTAGTCCTTCAAAAAAATTATCCCTTAAGAGACTCTTGTGTTGTGAACTTTGTGACATTATGTTCCTTGAGGAGACCCTAGGTTATTCCGAGCAGATTGTTAAGACCTTACAAGCCATCATGCCATGGTGGCACTTCTACGCTATGGATGTTACTAGGTGATCTAGGGGTCTTGCTCTTGGGATCAACCCTCGATCCATTAAGGTGACTTCATGATGGGGAGGTGAGAGTTTCCTTGGAATGGATATATTCTCAACTGAATTGGGAAAATATATCCATATTATGAACATATATGCCCCTAATCAACACAGGTTGGTCTTCTTGCAAAATTTCCATGATAACCCCATAATCAAACTGTCCTCTACCCTAGGGGGTGATCTTAATTTCTGCATCTGCCATGAGGAATCATATTGACACCGCTCGCAGTTGGATCTACTCTGAGATGAGTTGAGCACCATATTGGAGCAATATGGTTTTATTGATGTTCCTATGAACAAGAAGATTCCAACGTGGCACAACAGATGGACTAGAGATGCAACTCTAGGGAGGAGACTAGACATGTATCTCATACAAGAAGAGCTACAAATTTCACTCTCAAGTTACAGACAATGGGTGGGTACTCAAGGAATTTTGGATCACTCCCCTATATATCTCGAAGTGGTTGTCTCTTTGAAGAAACCAAGGCCTCCTTTCAAGTTCAAATTGACCGAGCTAAAGTATCCCAACTATCTCAGGATGGTCTTATATTTTTGGAAAGCTCAACCCTCACAAAATGAGCAGAGGAAGGACAAAGGATTTTGTAGTAACCTGAATAATCTTAAGATATTATCCATAGATTAGGAAAAAAGGAAAAAATATAGGGGGAGCATACCCTAGCTGACATCGAAAATCAGCTGGCCTCTTTAATGAATGAACACGGAAGAGGTTTCATCTCCATATAACCAAAACTACATCTTGTCGAATTGGAAGCCCAGAGATCAAAGATTTTTTTGGAACAGGAAGGAACATGGAGACTCAGAAGCATCACTATTTGGTTACAAGCGAGGGATGGTAACACTAAATTATTTCGTAAATTTTCAAATGGAAGGAAATCTAGCAACAACATCTCGAAGATGCCCATGGAACAGGGTTTGATTGCAAATACACACCCACAGCTCGCTCAGCTCTGTAATGCTCACTTCAAAGAGTTGTTCAAAGCCCCTCTACACACGCCACTTGCTGATATCATCGACATTGCTCGACATTTACCCAGATTTGTGGAACCTGACATGATGGAGGATCTCATAAAACCTGTTACTATGGGGCAACTCGAGAGCACCATGAAGTGGTTCAAGAAGGACAAAAGTCAGGGGCTGGATGGTTGGTCCATGGAATTGTAACTTACCTTTTTTGACATCATTGTACCAAACTTACTTGGTGTGGTTAAAGAAAGTCATTTATTGGCTAGAACATTTGAACCTATCAATTCCACCTATATAGCCCTCATCCCCAAGTGAGACTCGCACTATCTTTCAATGATTTTAGACCTATATCCCTATGTGATTTCCTTTATAAAATTATTGCGAAGATTATTGCAAACCACATTAAATCGATCTTGTCACAACACATCTCTATGGAAGCTTTTTCCTTTCTAAAACACTAAAAAATCCATGAGGCCATAGGCACGGTACAAGAGGCCTTTCACTCCATCAAATTGAACAAACTCAAAGGGGTGTAGCTAAAAATTTACCTCTCAAAGGCCTTTGACATGGTTAGCTAGTTATACCTAGGGATGATACTTACCCATATCGTGCTCCCACTTTTTTTTATGAGATGGATTATGTGCTACATCACCTCTGTATCATTCAAAATCTTAATCAATGGATAATTCTACCACTCTTTCTGAGCAGAGTGTGGAATCAAGCAAGGGTGCCCACTATCCCCTCTACTATTTCTATTGGTCATGGAAGGTCTAAGAAGGTTGATTGCATTGGGGAAGTGACCAAGGCGACTCATGGGCCTCAAAATGAGAGATCAATGCACACTATCTCATCTACTCTTTGTTAATGACATTCACATTTTCCTAGATGGGGAATAGAGGACAACATCACATTCTCTAAAGTGCTGAAACTATTTAACATTGCAACAGACATGGAGATAAATCGGGCCAAATCTACTATATCATTCTCTGTGTATACTCAACAGGAAACCCACATTGCAATACAAAATTTCCCTTTCAAAACCTATCATTGGAGGATGGTGTGAAGTACTTGGGCTTTAGGATAAAAGAAGATGGATACAAAATTGCAGACTAGACATGGTTGATTGCCAAGGTGGAAATAAGATTAACATTTGGAGTCATCGTCTACTCTATAGAGCCAATAGACTGGTGCTCATTAAATTTTTTCTCGAAGCCACACCGATCTTTTGGATGTACGTGGCCTAGATCCCCCAAGGCATACTACAAAGAATTCAATGAGTTTGTTGTCATTTCTTATGCAAGGGCTACAAGAAAGGAAAACCCTACGCATGGGTCAAATGGAGTAGAATTGCTTCTCCCAAAAAATGGAGAGGTTGGGTCCTAAAAATCATCTCTGCTTTTGTAAAAGCACTTACAACAAAACTAGGTTGGTTGCTCTTGAAGCAAAAGAGCCTTTGGTCGGAGGCGGTTACCTACAAATACATCTGGCCTAACTTTGTCTTGGATTGGTTAAGGTTACCTACCTGGAATAGGAAGCGTATATCAGTGATCTCGAGGGATGTAATAAATACCCTTCCTATGATAAGAAAGGGTCTCACATGGAGGATCGGTAATGTTGGGTCTTTTTGCATTGGGATCGATCCATGGATTGGCTCTGGAAACTCCTACCATTGTAAGGATTCTGGACACCACATATCTCCACAATGGTATGATATTGTCCACTTTGGGCCTAAGCCCTCATGGATTTGCTTTTGGACTTACCCCAAAAGGCCTCATACCAATGGAGATATTTGTCCATCCTTATATACCCATGATCCTCCCAACTTCTAGTCAATGTGGGACTTTGGTCGTATACCCAACAATCCTACCCTCGAACAAAGGACCATCGAGCCTCCCCTCAAACGATTATCCAT
>APFE031085452.1:0-13380 GCA_000404065.3 Pinus taeda | reverse complement strand
ATCATCAACAGGGGCAGGCAAGTTTAGGTCCAACAGTTCCACTCTTCCAGGCATCTGCTGCTGCACAGGGGTCTCCTCGTTGCTAGAAATAGTACTAGTATTATCCGAGGCTTCTGCGCTAACCCAGTGGCATCTCTTATGACCACCCAAAGCCTGACCTGAAGCAAAAACTCTGTGACAGATTGAGCATTCATGGACCCTTGGAGTCTTCTTCCCTAAAATGGCAGCAGCCTCCATTGTTTTCATTTCGTTCCTCGCTTTGGCACCAGAATCCTTAGTCCTCTCCTTTGGACGAGGTTTGTGGAAATTGCCAAGCAGCTCAGAGTGCGATCCAATATGAAGCTCCTCATCACTAATCTCTTCCTCTTGACTCTGTTTCTCCTCCTCTTTCAGCAGAAACCATTCCTTAACCTTGTTGTGGCTAGCCCTGTGGCCTCCCAGAGACTGAGGAGAATGAAAAACCTTATTGCAAGTGTTGCATTTGTACCCGGTTTTCTCAACCTGATCATCATTATAAAGACCAACATATGCATCAATTTTTTTATATTTGAGCTTCTTCCTGATGCATTTCGGAAGCTGGGAACCAGCGTTGTGAAGCTTGAGGTCACCTGATCCAGGCTTCTCAGCCCCCATTTGGAATTGTTGGATTTGAGCAGTGTTTACTCCACTTGCAAGCATTACAAGACACAGGGCTATGTCCTCTTCTTCAGTATTGGTTGACAAACCAAACTGATCAAGGGGATTAAGTTGGGCTGCATACCTGGATCGCTTGCATCTCTTTTCCTTCTTCCACTTGTCAAATCTGCTTGAATTCCAACTTGGGCGATCAATCTCGATCTCAGCATCATTCTCACTTCTGTCGTTTTCTTTGTCTTGGGTCTCATGTTTCTGTGATTCTTCAACATGGGCATCGCCACTATCTTCATGGGCCTCGGAGTGGCACTTCATGCGACCAAACAGGGCTTTGCAGGAACTGAATTCCTTCACACACGGATCAGAATTTATAGAAGAATCAATGGATTTGTAGTCGAACTCGTGATCTAACAGAAACGAATCGTTTCGATCTGCAAACCGCCAGCTATGCTTGGGATTCGTTCGGAGAGCATACATTAGATTTCTCCCATTGACATCTAATCCCTCTTTTTCATCTTTGTCCTTCAACGATTCGTCATCCGAATCTTTGGGCTTCTTGCTCTTCTTAAATTCAGTTTCAGTGAGTTTGTCTGCGTCCATAGAGGCAGGGGCGTGAACTCTCATGTGACCACCAAGGGCTCTTCCTGAGACGAATATCTTGCTGCAAATCTTGCACAGGTAACTCAACTGCTGCTCTCCTTTCCGTTTCTTGAACAGTTCCATGGCTTGGGAGGTGGGATACAATATATCCTCTGTGGCAATGCCGTAAACTCTTCTCCAGATTCACTACTGAGCTCCCTTTCTCTCCACAGATTAAACCAGTGGACTGACAATTCAAACAATTCGCATGGGATATACCAAACCGAACATGGACTTCATCTAAATTTAAATGAAAGCAATTGGGCGATGGTTGATTGCACACGAACGGGTGTCTTAACTGAATAGTTCACAGGGTTCAAATCCCGTGGAATACTTGGAATTCAAGGAATGGGAAAGTAGTAACGAAGCAAAGAGGAAGCACAAGAGAAGAATCATGGAAACGGAAAGTCTTCTTTCTTGCGGTCTTTTCGCTTTGCTGATCTCTTACGTGCGTTCGCCGATCATTTTCCATTCACGCGCCCCACGCTTTGGGCTTGAACCTCCGACCTGCGTACCACTAAACAATGTACGCATTCTTTCAATTTCAATGACTTTAAGACATTAGTTTTGTGCGTAAATACTATTTTTATGTATAGATTTCTTTTTCAACCAAATTAAGATAATAATTTTGTGTAGAAATATTTATGTGATATAAACCATGCTTTAAGAAAACAAATACATATGCCCAATTTAATAGGTCCTTTAATAACATTTTCTATCACTACAATTAAAAGTATATATTTAATTATATATAATATTCTTTTTTGAGAAAAACAAATACATATGCCCATTTACATAGGTCTTAAATAACAATTTTCTAATCACTACAATTAAAAAGTATATATTTAATTATTTAAAAAATATATATATATTAATATATATTTTTTAGGAAATATTTAATAGCTATATGTTTTAGGGATCTTATTTTCTACATTAAACACTTTGTTTTTTTATAGGTGGGAAAACCCATCATAACTTAACTATCAAACTAGTAGTGAGCACAACCATTTCTAGCTGCTAACGGTGAATGCATGCTGACTCATCACCGTTATTCAAGGAAAACCATGCCATCACCGTTATTCAAGGAAAACCACACCACCTGAAATAACCCATTGGTGGTGCGTAAGGGGTGTAGTTAACCTGTTTCTTATGTTCCATGAAGGGGAGCAGTGACCCTGTTTCTGTTTCTTATGTTCCATGAAGGGGAGCAGTGAACCTGTTTCTTATGTTCCAGGAAGACGAGCTCTTAGCTAGGGCATACTCCAGGCCCAACATTAAACACTTTGTATTATCACATTGATAAAAATATAATTTTACAAAATATATTATTATATTTTAATATTTTATGTCAAACATGTATAATGTAATGTTTTTAATTTCAAAAAGTAGAATGTATTGGATCAAATATGTGTATAATGTATTGGATACAATATGTGTTAGTATAGATCCATCTTAACCTAGGATCTACCAACCTCCAAGAAGGATAAAATTTTTCATGATACAAACCTCTTATTTAATTCGAAACTTGAAGAAAAGTTTGCACCTCAAGAAATTTAATTTCTCTTAGCTCTTCTTAGATCTCCAATTTGACATTAATAAAATGTTTTGACTATTTGTATAATATAAAAAATTATGTTTCACATTACAAACCTCTATCATACCTTGAACTAGAAAAAACTTATTAAGATCTCTCCACACACACACACATATATAACATTAAAATATTTTATACTCAAATATATATTAAAAATTGACACATTAATTTTTACTCAACAATTACATAGAAATAAAATAAAATAAATAATTATGACATATTATAATTAATTATATTTATAATAAACCAAGTTAGATCCATTTTAACTTTGGATCTACCAAGTGTCAAAAGAGAGATCAAATCTCCAGGTACAAACCTATTTTAGAGTGAAAAGAGATTTGACCCCTCTCGTCACCTAGTAGATCAAAAATTAAGATAGAAAATTAAGATATAATTTTTTTTATTAAGACATTTTTGTTTTCAATGTTGCATGTCAACTAAATGACACATCATGTAGTATCAATATATTATTTTAACATGTCATTTTTCAACTACTTATTAAGTAGTGAAGGAATTGCATCTCTCCCTCGTACTAAAAAATAATTTTTTTCTTTTTTTACTTTCCAGTCAGTTAATATTTCTACATAAAGCTTGTTGTAAAATCAAGGTGGAAATTGAAGTAATTTATTTATATTGACATTGTTTCTTTTTAGTAATTTTAGGAAAAGTTTGCACCATGAGAAAATTAATTTCTCTCAAACCTTTTTAGATCTAGATTAATATGAATCTATGCTAAAGTGATAAATGTTTTACATTGCATATATAATAAATAAAAAAATTGTCGTTAATATTTTCTATGTTAGATAATATATTCTTTATATATACATATTATTCTATTATTAGTACATTTAAGTGTCAAAATCCTATTAAATTTTGAAAAAATTACAAAATCTCGTATCATACTTTGGAAATGTAAAAACTTTAATGATGAGACTTTCTCTCCATACATCACAACATACATAAAACTTTTACTGCATGTATATTGAAATATTTGATTTATAACCCACATTATTTTTTTTTGGTAATAATAGCTTTTAAATACTATATATGAATTAGATATTCAAAAGGAAATAAATTACATAGCTCCATCATAATGGAAAGTGAAAATATTGGAAAAAAAAATTGTTAATTTTTTTAATACAAAACATAATTTTATAACGTGTAGTAATTTTTTGTTATTAATATATTTTTTAAATATTATATAGATTTCATATAAAGAAGAATCAAATTATAAAGCTCTCTACACTTAACTAGAAAGTACAAAAATAATTTAATTAATTAGTTGATATAAATTATGTTATTATGATTTTTGTTATTAATATATTTTTGTTTTTAAATGTTGCAGTTAACTAAATTAAAATCATAATAGTAAATGACATAATATAATTTTATAAGAACTATTTTTTCAAAATTCCATATTAAGGGTAGAAATTACATTTCTCCCTTCGTGCTAAAACATTTTTTTTTTTTTTACTTTCCTTTAGTTTAATCTCTCTATATAAAGTTTTGTTGTAAAATCAAGGTGGAATATTGAAGTATTCTTGATGTCCAATACGAAAGAAAATAAATAAAAATAAATATAAAATAAAATAAAATAATATATTAGTTTTTTTTATTTTTTTATTTTTTAATGTTAATATAATTATTATTTTTTTGTAACAATTAGGTGACAAATATCTCTCATCTCTTGGCACTAATTATTTTAAGGACAACATGGAGTGACCTTACATGTAAAATTATAAATATCAAATATTAATTCTTAGTATGGAGTTCAAGGCCAAGGTTCAACAAGGAAATGGCTAGGTATGCATTTTTTATAAATATGTTTTTTTATGTACTCAAGGAAAAGTTGTCATGGTATTCTCAATAAATACAAGTAAAATTTATATAGGTATCCAAGGCTAACTATGGAAAATCAAGAGGGATTACAAGTCTAGTAGAGTAGAAGAGGAATGATGGTCTAACCAACAAACATCGAATCCAAGTGTTGGTTGGTGGAAAAATCCACCTTCCATATTTATGAGAGTATAGGGGTTGAATACAAGTGTTGAAGAGTGTAAGGTACTCCATCCCCATGAAGATTCCACCCCATGGATATTTGAACCATCTAATTTCCTATGGTTTTGCTATGTGTCATTAGAAATGATCATTCCTATTGGCTGGTTCTATTCATTCACACTCATGACCATTTTCATGTTCAAGGCTATAATTCAAACTTATAAGCTAACAATAAGAATTGAAGAAGGTGGACAATGAAATTGATAATAGAGATGGAAAGTTGCATGGAAGGATAGAGGCTAGGATGATAGGAAGTTATCTCCAATGCTTGTAGTTTATTGTTTCATGAGTGCTCAAGAGCCGAATATTAAACTTTATCGAGTTTCCTTGAAGGTAGAACATACATTGTACTCTCCCAAAGAAAACTAAAAATCATTGAGGGGAATAGGATTCCTAAGGGATTGTTAAGTGGAGAAAGGAATATATATTATGTTTTATGTGGTAGGCGAAGGGAGTGTCATGGTAAAGATGACTAGATGACTAACTCGGGTATTTTATGGTGAATTATTTGGGCAAGGCCAACAATAATTGTGTTGGGTGAGAAGACTTTAATGTCATTAGAACATTTCCTTTGCCTTAGTGGCCTCATGGCCTAGCTTGAGATTTGCATCCATAGTGATCTCCCTATACTTGGGTGAAAAATTACTCATTAGTAGCTATTTTTCTTAGATTGGATTCTTCAAAGACAAATTACTTATCTCTATTATGAAATTTTGTTTGTTAATCGAAAGTTAAAATACGCCTTTCTTACCTATGATTGGAATGGAAATCATGGATGCATGATATTTCATGCTAGCTTAGGTGACATAGGTAGGTAATTAGTTCTAGTTAATTTCATGTTTTATTCTGTGTTCTTGAATTCCCATTGATCTCTTTTGTAGAAATTTTTTGAGCTTTTGATCCTTGGATGTTTGTTGGTCTTGACAGTGTGTCAAGGAAACCTCCAGGGGGCAAGGGATTGTAAATATTATTAATCAAAGATGATCCTCCATGATTACAAGCCTCTTGGGCAATCCCAATTAATATAAGCTACTTCGTTACATAACTTCTTCTCATTATACAACTAGTTGACAGGTAAAAACCAAATTTACCCATAATTACATTCTTTACATAAATTGTTGTCATTCTTTCAACAATCTCCACCTTGACAACAATTTTCCTAATCCCTTTCCCATGCCCATTCATCATCACTTGTGCAAGCCAAGAGAAGCCAAACACCATCGCAACTCCTATATTGTAATTGGCTTCGTGAATATATCAGCATGATTCTCCTGTGTATGGACCTTCTTGAGAGCTACTTTACAGCCATCAATCACATGTCTCAAAAAATGATACCTTACATCAATGTGCTTGGTCTTTCTGTGATAAGTTGGATTTGTAGCCAAATGAATAACACTATGACTGTGGCGGAACACATTCACTTTCTCCTTCATCCTTCCAATCTCATCAAGTAAACCTTTTAACCATATTGCTTCTTTACTGGAATATGAACTAGCTATATACTCTACTTCAGTAGTGGAAAAATAATTTTTTTCTTGAAGCTTTGACATTTAGTTAATTTCTCCACCTACAAGAGTCAATACAGAACCTATAGTAGATCTCCTTTTTTCCAAATCACCTGCGCAATCAACATACACATAGTCGTAGATTGATCCTTCACTACCATTAAATATGATGCAACGGTCAGTTATGCCTCTCAAATACCGAAGCATGCATTCACTGCTCGCCAGTGTTCTTCTCCTAGATTTTCCATGAACCTGCTTACAACTCCAACTGCATGTGAAATTTCAGGCCTTATATATACCATTGCATACATTAAGTTTCCTACCACATTTTCATATGGTAAATAAGATATATACTTCTTTTCTTCACCAGTTCTAGGACTCAAAATCAGAGAAAGCTTAAAATGGGAAGTTAATGGAAGATTAACAGGTTTCACATTATTCATACCGAACTTTTTAAGTATTCTTTCCACATACTTTTGTTGTGATAACCAAAGCTTTCCATTTTTCCTGTCTTTGTGTATCTCCATGCCCAAGATATGTTTTGTCACTCCAATATCCTTCATATCAAACATCTTAGAGAGTTGAGTCTTTAACCTGTTGATCTCTTCCATGCTTTTGCTCACAATAAGCATATCTTTAATATATGAGATCAAGATCATGAATATTCCATTGAAAGTCTTAAAGTATACATATTGATCATACTCACTTCTAGTAAAGTTCTAGCTCACCATAAAGGAGTTGAACTTCTTGTACCACTGCCTAAGAGACTGCCTCAGGCCATACAATGATTTCCCGAGCTTGCGAACTAATATTCTACTGCGACCTTGTACAAAACCTTATGGTTTTTCCATATAAATCTCTTCATTCAAATCACCATGTATAAAGGTTGTTTTAACATCTAACTCAAGATCAAGAAATGCAGTTAGTGCTAACACAGTACGAATAGAAACAAGTTTTGCGATTGGTGAAAAAAATCTCATGAGTCAATACCTTCAACCTGAGAATACCCTTTTTCTACCAGCCTCGCCTTATACCTCTCGATATTGTCATCATCATTTCGCTTCATTTTTAAGATCCATTAAAATTCGACAACACTTCTCCCTTCAGGAAGTTCTACAAGATCCCAATTTTTTTTCTTGGCTAAGGAATCCATTTCTTCGTCCATAACCCTTTTCCACTTTTTGTTATCTGCATCATCCACTACTTCCTGATAGCAGGAAGGTTCCCCATCTTCAGTAATCAATGCAATAGATGAAGCAGAATCTTCATGCCTTTTGGGTGTTTTTCTTTCCCTTGTAGACCTTCTTAGAGTGACTAGTTGTTGAACTGGTTCTAGAAGTTCAATAGTTTCATTTGCATATTCTTCATATTTTTCTTCAGAAGTCTCTCCTTCCTTTTGACTTTTTGAAAAAGGTTTAGCCTCCAACTAAATTTGTTGCTTCGGTGATACCTGTTCATGTTCAAGTTTTTCAACACTTTATTTTAGAAGAGAAGATTCATCAAATATTACATCTTTATTAATGATTATCTTCTGTGAAGAAGGATCCAATAACTTGTATTCCTTCACCGCATAGTCATACTAAACAAAGACATAAAATTTTGATTTTGGGTCCAACCTTGAATTTTGATTCTTTGGAATAAGATCATGGACATCATAACCAAAAATGCTTAAATGTGAATAATCACAAGATTGACCTGACCAAACTTCTTCAAGAATTTTAGAATTAATGGCAACATAAGGTGATCTGTTAACTAAATAACAAGTAGTAGATACTTCTTCTGCCCATAACTCCTTTTACAGGTTAGCATTGTTGGTCATTCTTTTGGTTCTTTCAATAAGAGTCTGATTCATATGTTCAACAACACCATTTTGCTGAGGAGTATAAACAATAGTTTTATGTCTAACAATCCCTTCATCCTTACAGTATTGTTCAAATTCTAGGGAAGTAAATTCACCGTCATTGTCAGTTCTTCAACATTTAATTGATTTGTCTATTTTATTTTCCACCATAGCTTTAAATTGTTCAAAACATTAAATACATTAGATTTTATTTTCAACATATAGATCTAGAATTTCTTGGAGAAATCATCAATAAATGTTAAGTATAATGCACCTCGATAAGATACAGTAGGAGATGGTCCCCAAAGGTCAAAATGAATATAGTCCAAAATGTCTTTACTATTATAACTTTCAATTTTAAATTTTTGTTTACATTGTTTTCCATACACACAATGTTTACAAAAATCCAACTTCAAGGATTTCAAATCAAGAAGCAAGTTGTGATTCATTAGTACTTGAAGACCTTTATTGCTCATGTGACCTAGTCGTTGATGCCATAGGCAAGTATCTTCTTCTACCTTCTTTGATACAGTCGTTGCCTCACTGACTTGAGTACTTCCTTTGAGTCTGTAAAGATTTCCAATCATTCTTGCCTTCATAACAACCTGGGTGCCTTTTGAGACTTTCAACGCTCCATCCTGACCTGTAAACTTATAACCTTCTGAGTCCAACACTCCCAATGAAATCAATTTTTTTCTCAATTTAGGTACATGTCTAACATCAGTTAATGTTATAACTGTATCATCATACACTTTAATTTTTATATTTCCCATCCCAACAGTCTAACAAGATACATTATTTCCTATAAACATAGAACTACCATTCACACCTTCATATGAACTAAACCAATTTATGTGCGGACTCATGTGATGAGAAGCACCAGAATCTAACAACCAATTATCATAATTCTGAGAGACATTACAAATAGGTAAATCTTAATCTACCATACCGAATTCAGCAGAGAAACTTCATCAAACATACTTGACTCAACTTCATTTTCTTCATTCTTTGAGTTTCAGGCTCCTTTCGTTTCCAACTGTCTTTCTTGAGGTGTCCAATTTTGTTGCAATGCCAACATTTGGCTTTACACTTCTTGCTCTTTTATTTTGATCTGGAAGAACTCCTTACTTTCTCCCCTCTTTCCTTTCACCAACCTTTGGCTACCATGGCTTCTGGTGTGGAGGTTTCAATGTTGGACTTCCTTTGTACTTCTTCAGATAATGGAGCTCCCACAATTGTATCAAATTCCAAACATTCAGTTGTGCTCAAACTGATAGAAGTTATGAGGTGTTCCCATGACTCAGGGAGAGAACACAACAGAGTGATAACTTTATCTTGTTCCTGAAATTTAACTTCCATATCTGACAATTGGAAAATTAGTGTATTAAAAGCATTTAAATGTTCTGCAATTTTTGTACCCTCCTTCATCCGAAGATTGTATAATTGTCTTTTCAGATAAATTCTATTGGTTAAATATTTGGTCATATACAACGTTTTTAGTCTTCCCCATAAAGGTGATGCCGATGTTTTTTCAACAATGTTGAAGAGAACTTCATTTGCCAGACACAACCTAATGGTACTGAAAGATCGGGCATCCAAGTCCTCCCAATCCAAATCTGTCATGCCAACAACTTTCTTCTTCACCCCATCTAAAGCTTTGTGCAACCCTTGTTGCACCAGCAAATCCCTAACTTTTAGTTGCCATAAAGCAAAATTGTTCTTGCGAGTGAACTTCTCCACATCAAATTTGGCATTCATCATTTTTGCCATTTTCTTCCTATAGTGTTAATAAAATTCTACTTCTAAATTTTCCTGCTAGAGTTTATCTTCTACTTTCAACTAGGGTTTCTTTCTAAATTTGACTTCCTAAGAAAAAATTATGATTCTATTGCCACTTTTCAACCATTAATAAATTTCTAGAATTTCGTTTAAGCTTATTCAAGCTTCTAAATACAATTTTTTAAACCTTACTTCACAGATTCTTCAAACCCTACTCCACAGATTTTAGAAAAATTCTTGAGATTGCCCCAAAAATAAAAATTCCAGAAATTTCAAACCCTATTCCTTTTTATCTTTCCACAAATTCACCAACGCTCAACAAAATTCAATTTTTTGTTGTTAAAAAAGTTTAAAAAATTAGTCGGAGCTTTCTGCTAATCGAACTGGCTTCCTCCTAAAAAACTCAAGCATTCAACTCTACGCCCTCCTTTCTCTTCAGCAATGGAAACATCCTTTCTTTTGAAATGGAGGCTCCTTCGGCATCTTTTTTTTTCGACTAGGCCTCCTCTTCCCAGACTTCGCATCTCTGCGGCTCCGCTTTAATCATGTCTCTGCGACTTTACTTTAAACTTTGGTGGGTCATGGCATTAAAAAAAAATCGTGGAGACTTCAAACAAAGAGAGCTTGAGTGCTCTTCCTTTCTCGTCAATAGTCTCTCTCTCTCGTCTCGTTTAATAGCAGCTCTGACCAATTTCTTTCCGATGGTGGCTCTCCTTGACGATGGCAGCAACTTGGATTACTTATTTCAGTGAATTTATTAGGCGAAAATGTTGAGGGCTCTTCACTTAAATAGTGAACATGGGCACGGGCTTTCGTCTGCGGTGGCCGCTTAAAACGACCCCTCTGCGGCTCTATTCAGGCAACCCCAAATTCATTGACTGGCTTACACGATGGCAGCAGGCAGAAAACAATTCTAGTCAGATTTTATCAACTTTTCACAACTCTGACACCACTTGTTGGTATTTACAGTGTGTAGAGGAAACTTTCACTGGGTAAGGGATTAGAAATCTTATTAATCAAAAATGATCCTCTATAATTACAAGCTTTTTGGGCAATCCCAATTAATATGAGCTATTTCATCTCTTCGTTATACTAACTCAGAAGTGAAAAGCCAAATTTACCCATAATTACATTATTTACCTAAATTATGGTCATTCTTTCACCAATTGTTATACACCTACAAAAATTAAACCCATTGGCCACTACTTTACAATCCCAATTCTTACTCGGAGCTTTCCCCGTCATTTATGCTCAACACCCTTCATGAAACAAATAAAGAAAAAGAAAACATGAATAACAATCTACCCCTCATCCTTTACCATACCCTAATACAAAATTAGAACTTAAAACCTTGCACCGACGAAAGCTACATTCAAAATCTACATTCAATTTGAGAATGCAAGCCGATCTAGTTGCATGTAGACCACATGCTTGTAGGTTTTTCCAAGTAATCTCGAGACATAAAAGAACCATGCATTTTGTTTAATGTGGCAATGTAATCTCAATAAAAGGTAAATATTAATAATAAATTTAGAAGAGGTTGGATTAGGTTGATCCCAGATTTTTGGGAATATCTCAAAATCCAAGTGTTGGGAGAAAGATTAACTATTTGACCCTTTTTCTGATCATCAAATTATGAGATATTCCCAAAATTTGGTATCAACATAAAAATCCTCTTTAAAAAATATCAAAATTAGCCAAATTAAACGTTACAATGATTTTAACTATTATTTTCATTAATATAACAAAATTCTTTCTTGCTTCATATCAAACCTTCTCTCCTCCTCTCAATCTCAATTTGTAATTTTTCTAAACCTTCTCTCCTCCTCTCAATCTCAATTTGTAATTTTTCTTTATAATATTATTCAAAATTGACTGTGAAAAACATTTAACTAATAATAATTTGCCATAATCTGAAGCCTTCAATAAAATCTAATAAAATTAAAATTAAATTTGAAAATTAAGATAATGTTGTCTCCATACAAATTATTTGTTTCCATTTATTTGATTTAATAAAAAAATGTTTCCTTCCCAACAACTCAAACAATTCAAACTGAGTATTAAATTTGAAAACTGTGTACTATAAACTATGTCCCAGCATTATTATATGGCTCATACATTTTCCAAGAATAATATAGGATCATATAAATGCGTGTATATAGTGTAAATGAATGTGATGGAATGAAACTGGTTAGTGAGGGGATTATATTTATATTTTAAGATAATATAAAGATTATTCTCTATTAATATTGTAAATAAATATTATATAAATTGGATTGAATTTCCACGTATTCCTCTAATTCATATATAAAATGAAAAATTGGTATGTTTATAATACTCATGAGTATTCTTTTGGTGAATATCGGTGAATATCAGAATTACCGTGAAATTTCTTGTGGTGGATTTTTCTTGGTAAATATTGTGTCCGATGGCTTGCGTGAATTTTTCACGATGAATTTTTTGTTGTCAATTCTCGCGGTGAATATGAACCTAGGGTGAATTTTTTTGCTTGAATTATTCAAGCGTATTTAATTTTATCTTATTTATTTCTTTCTTTCTCTTTTTATTTGTTAAAATTCTGAGTACTTTAGGTGGCAAAACCTCCCCTTAGCAAGGGGCTTAACAAAGTGTTTATTTAGGTTTTAGAAAAAATCTATATATATAAATATAATTATTTACCATGAACAGGGCAATTAACAAAGGTTTTTATCTGGTTTTTGAATCATATATATATATATATATATATATATACTATATATTTTAATTATTTACAATGTTTATGGAACATAAATTAGAATTATCTATCATGTTTAATAAAAATTATAAATGGTTAGAAAATAAAATGTTGGGGTTTAAGATTGAATTTCAAAAAATAAAGATATATTATCAGAAAGAGAAAACCAAGAACAATCAATAGTCTAACAAAATTATAAGTTGGGAGACAAGATTAAAGAGTCAAAAGAAAAATTAAATGGGAGACAAGAGATTAAAGAATTAAAAGAAAAATTAAATGATAATTCGTTCTAAGTAACATCAAACCCATCAAACAGGAAACAAAAAGTTAATTGAATTGGATCATGTGCTCAAAAAAAGAGCCTTGAATCTTATAATTGTTTGTGTAAACCAGAAGAAAAATGAGGACACAAATTGACATTCATAGAAGAAGGAAGGTTGGAAAAGATACTTGAGTACATGAGTATAAAGATAGATTGTTCTTGTTAAGGTAAGTTGTAGTTACCATAAATTTTAACACACTTTGAATCTCCAATCCTAAAAGGGAAAATAATCTTTATAAATAAGAATATCATTCCAAAAGACAAAACTGAACTAAG
>APFE031085449.1:3811-26940 GCA_000404065.3 Pinus taeda | reverse complement strand
CAGAATCGATCTCGCAGATCTCCCACTGAATAGGGTCTACCACAGGCCCGAGCGAAACCCCTCAGCAACAAAGGCGTCCCCTTGACGCCAAAACAACTCTGATACCAAATGTAGGTTTTAACCCCGTACAGAAATTACCTGCATACGAATTGTAACTCACATGAAAAATAAAAATGCAGAGCATAACGCCTATACATAGAGATTTCCCACTGGATCCCAAAACCGGGACTACGAGCTTGATTTTTCATTATGTTCCTTTCAATGTTACAATACATATTTATACATGCCTAAGCATCCAATACCATGGACCAAAAAACCATCGTGTCCAAAACCATGGACCAAAAACCATCGCGTCCAAAAAACATGTGCAAAAATCATGCACAAAACCATAGGTGGGTCCGCCCAACCTAACATAGGGTCCAAAACCAAAATTTTCCGGGGCGCTGCCCCGGACCCCATAAAGTGGGGTTACGGGTACCCCTCAAACCCCCTGTTAACTATGTGGAAAGAATATAACACAACCCAATAGGGGATGTCTCGATCCTCACAACGGGTTATGGTGCCGACCGAGGGGAAAAGCCCTGCCTTAAATTCCCACAGGGGAAAGCGCAGGTTACCATGTGGTTCGACCACCTGCTTGTCTGGTGGCATATCTGCATTGAATGCTCATCTTCCACCCGCATCTGGGGACCATAATATCAAGTTATCCATGGGAGAATATGTATTTAATAGTCCAATGCTTTCCATTCCAATGGGTGGTGTGGATGTTGTACTAGGAGTCCAATGGCTGCAATCTTTAGGTACAACAACTTTTAATTTTCAAGAAATTTTCTTGAATTTTTTTTGGGAAGGAAAGGAAGTTGAATTAAGAGGTGTCATAGGGAAACTGGGAAATATAATCGGCTCTAACTGTATGACAAATTTTCTAAATAAAGAACAATGAGGCATAATTGCACAATTATGTTCACTAGAGGTTCCCACATCGAAATCATCTATTTCTCCAAATCTCCAAAATGCCTTGGACAATCATTCCAAGTTATCTGAGACTCCCAAAGGCCTCCCACCTATTCATGATCATGACCATGCTATTCATTTGATTCTAGGAAGTGTTCCTACACAGATCGGACCTTACAAATATCCCTATGCCCAAAAGAGTGAAATTGAACATATGGTTGTAGAAATGCTAGAGGCTAGTATAATTCAACCTAGTCAAAGTTCTTTCTCTACTCCATTAGTATTGGTGCACAAGAAGGATGGATCATGGCACATGTGTCCGGATTATAGGGAGCTCAACAAGATCACTATTAAAGATAAATTTCCCATTCCAGTCATTTATGAATTATTGGATGAATTACATGGAGGAATTTACTTCACCAAGTTGGATATTCGTTCAGGATATCATCAAATCCGAATGAAGATTGAAGACATTCTGAAAACAACATTTAGAACTCATGAGGGTCATTATGAATTCTTGGTCATGCCTTTTGGCATTACCCATGCACCTTCTAATTTTTAAGGTTTGATGAATTCTGTTTTCAAACCCTTCCTTAGAAAATTTGTGTTAGTATGTTTTGATGATATACTAATCTACATCAAGTCTTGGAAGGATCATGTTCAGCATGTTGACAGGGTGCTCAAACTATTGGAGGAGAAACAATTATATGCAAAAGGCTCCAAATGTTTCTTTGTAGTATAGGAGGTGGAATATCTAGGTCATATTGTATCTCATGAAGGTGTTAAGGTAGCCCCTAGAAAAATTAAATACAGTAAGGAATGGAAAATTCCCACATCCATAAAACATCTACGAAGATTTCTCGGGTTGACATGTATTATCGCAAGTTTGTTAAGAATTATGGGAGAATAGCAGCACCTCTAACACCATTACTGAAGAAAGATGCATTTTCTTGGACTCCAGAAGCAACAAGGGCCTTTGAACATCTTTAAAATGAAATGTGCCAAGCACCAGTAATAGCTACACCAGAGTTCACAAAAACATTTATTGTGGAATGTGATGCCTCAGGAAATGGAATTGGTGCTTTTTTAATGCAAGGAGGAAGATCCATTTCTTTTGAAAGTCATCCAATCAAAGGAAAGTATTTACAAAAAGCTATTTATGAGAAGAAAATGTTTTCAATACTACATGCACTTAACAAATGGCAACCTTACCTAATGGGAAGACACTTCAAGGTAAAAATAGATCACGATAATCTTAAATACTTTTTAGAACAAAGATTATCTTCAGAAGCGCAACAAAAATGGGTCACAAAGATGTTGGGTTATGACTTTGAAATCATCTACGAAAAAAGGGAAGAAAAATGTTGTTTCAGATGCACTCTCAAGAAAGGATGAGGATGTGGAAGCATTGTTTTGTGCAGTTTCTATTATCCAACCAGATTGGATAAATGAAGCAAGGGATGAATGGAAGAATGATGAAGAAGCGTGGGCACTCATTCAAAAGTTTCAGTAATATCCCAGTACATTTGACACATTTAGCTGGAAAAATGATTCATTATGGTACAAAGATTGCTTATACCTCTGTAAGAATTCCCAAATTAAACAAAATATTCTTCTTGAATTGCACACCTATCCGTTAGGAGGGCACTCAAGATTTTTAAAAAAATACCACAAGGTTAAGAAGGAATTTTTTTGGGATGGCCTTAAATCTGATATTCAAAAGTTTGTGGCAGAATTTTTGGTTTTCCAACAAAATAAAGCTGAAACAATTAAGACTCTGGGTTTGTTACAACCTTGATCCATTCTAAGTCAACATTGGGAGGAGGTTTCAATGGATTTTATCACAGGTCTACCCAAGTCTGAAGGAAAGAGTGTCATCATGGTGGTAGTTGATATACTTACCAAGTATGCACACTTTTGTGCATTATCTCATCCATTTAACTCCATTATAGTTGCTATTGCATTTATGGAAATGATACAAAAGTTACATGGAAACCCAAAGATTATTGTAAGCGACAGAGGTCCCATTTTCACTAGAAATTTTCGGATGGAATTATTTTCTTGTTTGGTTACTCAGTTATCTCATAGCTCATCTTATCATCCTCAATTTGATGGGAAAACTGAGATAGTGAGCAAATGTTTGGAAGGATATCGTCATTACTTTGTAACTGATAAATAGACATAATGGCTCAAGTGGTTGCCTCTGGCTGAATGGTGGTATAACACTTTCTTCCATACTGCAGCAAAAATGACCCCATTTATGGCACTTTATGGATATCATCCACCATCCATCACATCATCTTTAAGAGAAAATTCTAAGGTTCAAGAAGTGGAAGATCACATCGAGCATCAATAACAAGTTCTTCAACTCTTAAAGGATAACCTCACTTTGGTTCAGGATAGAATGAAACAACAGGCATATCAACATCACAATGAAATAAGTTTTGATGTAGGTGATTGGGTATTTCTACGACTAGAACCATATAAAAAAATGTCCCTCAAGCAAGCTAAGAAGGATAATAAATTATCACCAAAGTATTATGGTTTGTAGAAGGTGTTGCAAAAGACCGGTACTATGGCACACAAATTGGAGCTTCCTGCATCTTCCTGAGTGCACCCAATTTTCCATGTTTCATGCTTAAAGAAGGTTATAGGTGAAAAGATCCTAGTTCAAACAATATTGTCAGAACTTAACGAAGAAGAAAACTCATATTGGAACTTGAAGCAATCACAAAAACAAGAACTCGACAGCTACAAAATTGATCAATCTTAGAGTATCTCATCAAGTGGAAAAACTTACCCACAACAACTTCCACATGGGAGGATGAGAGTGTTATAAAAAAGCATCCAAAGCTACTCAAGTGTTGAGGACAACACTTTTTTGATGGAGAGGGGCATGTTAGGTCCCTATAATACTAGTATATTTCCCCATTATTATTGTCATTGTAGCCCTTATTGTTATTGTTGTGCCCATGTTGTCCCCATATTGTTGTGCCCATGTTGTGCCCATTAGCTTCATGCTCTTCAACTTTTAATCATAAATCAATGTGTTTCAAGCCTCAATTAATATCGTATCCATTAGGGTCTTTACAACTCCCTCTTTCCATTAGAGGTAAGTGAACTTTTCCCCCTCTAGTTGACTTTTTTTAATTCAAGATTCAAACTTCTCCCCTCATTTTCATGATTTGCTACATTCTTCTACTTCTTCCTTTTGCTAGTCAAGCCTTTAGATAAATCTTGTCTTGACCTGCAACCTTTATTAGAAGACCATCAAAGAAAGAAAAGGACAAGGCACAATGATAATAAACAAGGAAATATATAGAGTAATTATGTTTTGAGAAGAATTAGCTCCCTCTTAATCTTGGAATTGTTCACCAACCTTGTTCTCACATTAAACATCAAGGGTTAGGTATACCTCTAACAATGAACATGATTAGATAGGGTTTTGCTCCTAGAATTCCTTTTGTTCCAAACTATGCCAAGGTTCACAAAGCCTAAATGCCAAAAGTCTGCAAGATCTGCCAACTTACAAATTGAAAGCTATATACTCACAAACCCTAGAAGTATCATTAGAAAGATTTCAATAAAAGATTCATTTCATTCCTAATCAAGGAAAGACTCCAAATGCTCATGATTTCTAAAAACAAACCCTCTCTGTAATGCATTACCAATTTTCAATAGATCATTATCTTAGTATCACTATTTGACTGCAAATGAACATAGTTTGTACGCACCTATTACTAATCCTACCCGATCTCCATGATTTCCTTTAGTATGATACTTCATTTAATTCTGTCCACACACTTTAGGTCTCAAATAATCTTCAAAATGTTGAATATATATATCATTCCTTCATCCTTCAAGCACAAAGTTTTCCTTCACTTTTCAAGCTTTAATATCAAGTAGGCCAGCGTCATGGATGTGGTATTACGACTATTTCATACATCTGTGCCTTAGAGATGAACTCCAAAAACTTCAGAATCCTAGATCATGATACTTGCTATACTATTCTTGATAATTTGTTTCAAAAGATAGGCCTTTCTTGGCTTAGGGGGTCTTGACCCAAGTTCAGAGTTAAGTTTTCCAAACAAATCCCTACACTACTTACCCTTTCAGCATCAATCCGTGGAGTGCAGACTGAAGTCTCACCTGAAGCAGTATGGGGGGGATGCTGGAACCAAGTTTCCACACCTAAAGATGATTATGATGTCGTTTTATGCCCTAACCTTGCCTTCACACAGATCAATAAGCCCTTAAGGCTTATCGACATAACTTCCTCTTACCAGCCTCTAAACCTTCGTAAAGGTCTACAACTGCCTTTCGTGGACCCTAAACAGGCGAATCAAACACTTACACGCATATGTAATCACTCCTAAGTTTGTTGTTACCTAGATCGGCTTAAGTGTCTAATATCGCTAGCATGTATTAAGATATTCATCGCGTAAACATATATTATTACTTGCGTTCACATAACAATGTAAACTAAGCAGAATCAGGAATCAATACAATATTAAATCATAAACCCATTATTCAATATAATATAATGCATTCATTCATAACAAAAGGAAATGGATAAAACATAGATATTTCCAGGACAGTTTGTTTATTGCTACTTTAGATTTTCTTACAAAATCAAAACTACACTGCATAATCAGCTGCAGGGGTCTGCGCACTCAGCTACGGACTCTTCTCTAGGCCCTTGCGCACATAGCTACTAAGCCACTCTTCTACTCTAAGACTCTTCGCTCTTCACTTGTACTAGCCCATTACATTCATTCTTTGCTTAACTTGACTAATCTGCCTTAGAATCTCTAAGACTCTCCTTTTAATACAATCCCATGGTCTGCAGACCATGGGTAGGTCTATACAAGCCGACACAACTTACATAAAATAAGTGTAAAGACCCTTGATGACACTTTACATCTACGCATTCCATGATCATAAATTATGGAGACTTTACACTTTACATCACAAAAACTTGGGCTTTTACCCCAAAATTGACCTTAGGGGACCTTGTCCCAACAAGTCTCAAACACAAATATCGTGACTCGCCCCTGAGTCACTCCACTGGCGCAGAGATCTTACTGTGAAGACCTACCAACTCCACTTGTGCCACTGCAACTTCAGCTGTGCACTGCGTAGCTGCCTCCTTGACCTACTCTACCGGCTGCTCGGTTGCTGGTCCTGTGCCATCTTCCTAGATCTTCTGCTGTGTTCTTTGTAGGCTGGCCAAATTCTCCCTAATGGTGGTGAAGATCACATTGGCCTCATCTAGCCAAGGTCCCAATCTGTCCTTAAGGATTGTCCGCATGACAACGATGGTCTACGTTATCAACTTTTCTTCGTCATATGGCTACTGCAGTTCCCGGGCCTCTGTGTTCAACCTCTGCATGTTAGGATCTTCCTGCATACGTGTGATTAGCTCCATAGACTACTCGAAGAGCATAGTGCATTCTGCCAACATGAAATATACTACAGCGACTCCATCCCTCACAGCAGCTTCACACTGTTCTTTGACCTTTAGTGGAGTTGAAGGCTATGTCTTCAACTCACGCTTTGTAATTTTCAAGCTTAACTCAGACTGAACCTTTTCCATCTCAGTCTTCGCGTCACACACAATTGCAACCAAATTTCGAATCTTGGCTTCCACCAGTGCTTCTTCTGGGATATGCAGTTCCAGAACGGTTTTGCATGCTTCGGCTACTACTGCAGTGATGTGCTCATTCTTCTCATGAACCTTCTTCCAGGATTCTAGTGCAGCTATCTTCTCAACGAATATTTTTTCATTGTTGATTTTCTGCTCACTGATCATGCACAACGCACGCTACTCTTGGGCCTTAAGCTCTTAAATCACACCTGCTTGTAGGGTGTGAAGGAATTCACTGGGGACTGCGGCCAAGTTGAGGCCAACATTCCTCATCACATTGATAGTGCATTGTCAGCTTTTGCCTCAATTCTCAGAGCTCCATCCGGTAGCGCGACTGCTAGGAGATCCAAGGATCGAACCAAATTTAAGGCTTGAGTGGTCCTTGGTGCCAAACTAGTTTATGTCGCACTACTCTGTCCTACACATGTCTATAGTTTAGTGGCTTGGATCTACAACTCACGCATACCCGTCTGAATGGAACTTAATGCCTACTTTTACTGCTGCTCAAACTGCTACAGCAGTTCCACTATCATATCCCTTACCTTATCCCCAATGTCATCCAAGTCACCCTCTGTCAAGGTGATTGGGTCTAGCGACGACTTAGTGGCCTTAGTCTTCTTCTGCAGTCCTTATTTTTCCTATTCCCTATTCTGCTTCACCCGGAAGGGAGTGCTTTCCAGATCTCCATCACCCTGTTTTAATTGCTCGTCATCCTCTATCTGTGGTGAAGGAGATTTCTGGCTCCTGTCAGATCCGCACTCTTCCTGCTCTGCTTGTTTCTTGGTAGCGCGCTTTGCTTCTGCATGTGCTTTCTCCTTAGTCTCCTTCTTTCATTTTTTATCCAACTACTGAACTTTCAATTGGGTCACTTCTCTTTTCTTCTTTTTCGTAGACTTACTAGTCCTGTCGGACAAATCTGATGTTGTGCACTAGTCTCCTAGCCACCGATCGAGGACCGTTGTAATGGCATCATCCGTTGCGAGGTATGGTAAATCATATCATTTTTGTTCTAGGTCCTTTCGCACCCAAATGGAGATACAGTGGAAGTCCGCTTTGAACTCCGCATACCCAGACAGCTGCTCGAAGACGGTTAGTGACAAATGTGGCTTTCAGTTGATGGCCATATTAATGCTCATCTCCATCAATACCTAAAACACCTTGCTCTCCTGGACCTGCTCAACATCCTTTGTGGCCCATAGCGAAGCACACTTCACTGATTCTGGAAAATCTGGCACGATTGGAGGAAATTGGCTCTCCTTCGGCAACTCCCACGCGACCAACACAATCGAAAGTAAGAGCCATGAGTAGTGAAACATCTTGATCTAGTCCTGTGCCTCCCTGCAGTTTGCGAGGAACTCGCTGCATAGGTAGCAAGCCTAGTTGAATTGTACGTCCTTCGTGCACTGGGCCACTAGTGAAACAACTAGTGTCGGCACCTCGTCCGAGCGACACTTTATCATTATTTTTCCAGCCAAGATCTGGGTAGCCACCTTCAACGCGGGGTCAATTATGGTGGAAATGGAACACTCGCGCAACTTCTTGACAATCTTAAACTTGTCCTTCATCCACTCAGCGAGGTCGCGCTCGCCCATCTTGCCGCTAAATACCTTGGGTGAATTTATTCCTGAATATGGTAGTAAGGTGATCCTATGGATCAGCATGTCAATTATAGGGATTGAATCCTCCAACCACAGGCACCCATCGTGCACCAAGCACAACAACTGTTTGATAACAATCAAATTTATGGAAGCGCAGTGGTAATGTGACACCCATATCAGATTCAACAATCCTACCTTTTCCACCCCACGAATCCACTTCACCGACTCCAGTGTGGTGACACCAAACTCCTTGTAGAATAATCGTTGCATGAAATTATCGATAGCCAGGTGGGGGAACCACTAAGTGTCCCCCAAGTCCCAATCTTCAAGCTTCAGATGTGGGACGTGCACCAAGTGCAGACCTTCAAACATGATATTCTCTGGCAGAAGGGGTGTTTGAAGGAGAAACTTTCCCTCATATGGGTCCTTCGGGACCTTCACCTTGCCCTGGCGTGGAGGTATGTACTCTGGCAGCTTCCAAATAGGGTCTACCCCCTCAATATCAATGTCCTCTACGCCCTCATTGCCCTTTAGGTCGACCAGTTTTCCCTTTACCTGCACGGTTGGATTTTATTTTCTGTGACGTTTCCTTGGTGACTCATGCACTGGTAGTGTCTTATTCTGTTTATCCTTCTTCGGCTTGGGAGCCTCTCCTGTTGGCATAGGCTTCGGCCTAGGTGACCTCCGCGATTTTGGCATTGCTACGGGCACCTACATAATTACTACCTCATGGGAAGCTCCCTCAGAGGCAATAGACCCTACAACATAGTTTCCATAGGTTTAGACATGAAGCTGTTAATAAGCTGCTGGGTTTCCTCAGGTAACTTGTCAAAAACAGAACTAGTGATCAAGTCCTCAAAGAAAACATGGTTCATGCACACCAGACAACGTGACACATAAACTCTCAGAATGAAAAGTGTCTCTCGTTGGGCGACCATCTGTAATTTATAGGCATGTTTGAATTCAAATTCGACCGTTCCCCCCAAAATCCACTCATAAATGCTAGATTCAGGGCATATTTTCAAAGATCTCGCTCTTAAATTCAGCCTTAAATGCTGCCCCCCACTTCTCTTAGCCATTTTCTCACTGTCAAATCATGAACAGTGATGATAATGTTCACTTTCTGGCTACACCGTACGGTCTCTCATCCTATAGCGCAACTCCCTTCACGCGTCTGCAGACACTATGACGCCTGTCTATCTTGCGCAAGCCCCTAATCACGCAACTCTACAACCCAGGCAATGTAGTTTATAGTCCAATGTCTCCTTGCAGCTTCCTAGAGCACTAATATTGTGCTACTGTCACATAGTCATCTGTCCATATCCTCAGTGTATGGCTTCAATCGACTGCCATTTACCTTTCCGGGAAAGTGATCTCCATTCAATTTCACCAGCTGAACTGCTCCACCATTAGTAATCTCCTTGATCACATACGGCCCCAACCAATGCATTCGAAATTTTCTTGGAAATTTATCAAATTTGTTGTTATATAATAAAAATAAATTGTTTACCTTGAAGGTGCACAATTTGATGTGCTGATCATGCCATGCCTTTTCACGCTCCTTCTAAACTTGTTGATGGAATCCAACCAAGAATCTATCTTCTTCTAGCTCTGTCAGCTGTGCAAGCCTTTCTTCTAAGGCTTTGTGGTTCGCCATTCCTATGAATGCTGCTATCCGTAGAATAGGCACAATGTACTCGATCGGCATCACATCTTCTATGTCACAGATGAGTCGAAAAGTTGTCTGTCCAATCAGTGTTTTATAAGTAGTTCTATAAACCCATAACATTGTTGGTATGCACATGTCCCAATCATTCCTCTGCACATTGTAAACCTTTGTCAACACGTTCTCCAATATGTTATTAAATGATTCCACCATCCCATTAGCCTAAGGGTGATATGGCATGCTCTTTTGATGATAAACTTGGAATTCCTCTATTAGCGTGTTGATCGTTTCATTAAGGAAATGTGTACCATGATCGCTCGTCAAAATATCTAGGAAACCAAACCTAGTCAGCACATATTCAAATAGGAACTTCGCTACTGTTTCCCTTGTACAATCCTTTGCAGGTTGCGCCTCTGCCCATCTGGTCAAATACTCAGTCATGGTGATGATATACCGTGCACTCGTCTTCTTTCCTGGAGGCTGAATCGGTCCTACAAAATCAATTGCCCATTTTTCAAATGGCTGCAACAACACTTGTGGATTCAGAGGCAGCTTATCCCTCCATGATGGCTTGCCCGTCCTCTGACATGCATCGCACACCCTACAATATGCTTTCGAATCCTTATGCACTATTGGCCACCACAGCCCAACATGCAAAATCTTCTACGTTGTTTCTTTTCTTGCATAATGGCTTCCGGCAACCCCTCAATGAGATTTGGCTAGGATGCTACTTCATTCAAACTCAGGCACATAACATCGCAATATCTCATCTGCTCCCATCTTATACAAGTGACCTGCAATAACAGAAAAATCTGCTGCGCGCACCACCAATTCCTTCTTCTATTCACTAGTGTACCCTTCTAGAGTTGTTCCTGTAGTCATAAAGTGTATGATGTCTGAAAAATGATTATCTACTAATCACACTGCAAAGAGCTTTGTGTCAGGTAGTCATTCCTCCATATTAGTGGGCTCCTCACCTGTTTCAATGCTCGACAGATGATCCAGTCCTGCATTCAATTGCCCTAGCTTCACAATGACTTCAAGATCGTATTCTTGAAACAACAACAACCATTTGCATACCCTCCCAACACAGGATTTTTGACCAGGTAATTTAATGTAGAATGTTCTGTATACATCTTAAAGTGTTTACCTAGCAAGTAGTGTCTAAACTTCTAGAGCAAATATACCATAGCCAAACCTTCGCACTCTGTAATCAAATAATTCTTCTCAGCCTTAAATAAATTCCTGCCTGCAAACATAATAGGGTGATCCAACTCTCCCTCACTGACCTATGTCAGTAATTCTCCTAGCACAATACATGACGCATCCACATGTACATGAAATTCCTTCTTCCAATTTGAGAAGACTAGGATCGGCGCGGTGACTATATTTTCTTTTAGCACATCCAAGCTCTATTGACATTCTTCATTCCAACGGAATGTAGCATCCTTCTTCAATAATTTTTCCATCGGCGCGATAATTTGGGCATAACTCTTGATGAAATTTCGGTAATAACTAGTATGCCCCAGTGTTGCGCGCATCTATTTGACACTCTTTGGAACCTCCAAATTGATTATAACTACGAACCCTTGTCTGCATACTACATGACCCAACAAGATTCTAATGGGAACACATAACAAACATTTCTTCAAATTTAGCGCGATCTGATACCTCCGACATGTATCTAGCATCAAGCGTAGACCAACTACATGTCGTTTTACCAACCCAAACAACATCCAATCGTCAAAGTATACCTCCAAGAACTTGTGAATGAAGTCCTTAAATGTTGTGATGACTACGCGTGAAAATATCGTTGGCACATTCTTTAGTCCAAAAGGCATTACAATATATTGAAAGCATCCCCATTTAATCACGAAGGTCATCTTACTTCTATCTTCCTGCACGATCTTAATCTTATGACACCCCGAGAACCCATCAGTGAATGAATATGCTTCCTGTCCTACTACATTATCCAATACTTCATTAGTGAATGAAGTTGGAAAAGGGTCATGCACGCAAGCATCATTCAACTTCCTGAGATCTACGCATATCCTTATTTCATCCTTCTGCTTCTTTTCCTGAACTACCATAGGACCGATCTAATCAAATTCCTCCACTAGTTCAATGATTCTTGCTGCCAACATTTTGTCCAATTCTAAGTGGACCCTTTCTTTATACTTAGGATTGAGGTGATATGGCCTTTGTTTCATTGGCTTCACGTCTGGTTTCAATGTTATCCTCATCACTCCTAGATCACCTATTATCCCTTTCAAGTCTAAAAAAATTGTAGGGAACAAATCCTGGTACTCGCAGATCAATTTAGCTACCTTATCCACCATAGCATCATCCCAGTAGTCCCCTATATTCGCAAACTTCGGCTCCGCTTCTGTCCTAATGTTCACTTGTCTCGTTTTTAGCGGCGCAGTATCTAGATTCTCTATCTATGGCCCCTCAACTTTGTGGTGAACTTATGTCTCTGGGATATTAATGATCCTTGGATCCTCCTCTTCTTCTTCAGTAGTCACATTGTAGCACTCCAGCGCATGGCGCAACTGGGTGGTCCAATCTGGTTGAATCAAATGCAAGGGATCCTACAGGATTCAAAAGATTGCTGCCTTGACCTCCTGTAGTGCTTCACTAATGCACTCGAATTCATCCTCAAAGTTGAATGTCATTAAGAATCCCTATCTCAAAATATCCCATTCGTCCGTGCCATGGCAAAGCTCTGTCTCCAAGTACCAATTCATAGGTATTGCATCCAAGGTGTGACAGAACAGATGCACCCACTTCGGTTGCATTTATGCTCCATAAGCATTAATCCATTTTTCCAAGTGGTCGCGTGGATCACTCCTTCCATCATATTTCTCTTTCAATCACACCTTTGGGTGACCAACCACATCCTCATCATTCTTCTATATTCACACCATCCATCGAAATTGCCTTTATGCGTACCCCACCCTTTTGCAGGCGTAGCGCACAACACCAAGTCCAAGGCTTGGAAGCGATGCTTCTTTGGAAATTTCCTTTCAAATGTATCCAAAAATTTATTAACTTCAGTTAAACCACCATAATAAGGCAGACCTTTTACCTCTGACGATACACAACACAACGATTTGGTCATCATGTTACAGCATAGAGTAGACACTTCGTGCAATCTATTCTTCCAGTCTTCCAAATCCTCATTTGAATCTAATGTGCAAGAGCTTTCACGGTCGCATGCAATACTTTCATCTGTTATCAGATTCACCCAATCTTGATCTCGCACCATTATCTTATAAATTTGGTCCAAATCATCGTCACTTTTGTAATCGTGGACCGGTTTAGTATAGCGCAGTCCTTCCGCAAGGTCCAACGGTACTACTACGCGGTGCAATTTTATTTCAAATGACATCTTCCACTTCTTCAAATTGATCACCCCATTCATGTTGATAGCCCAGTCAATCCCAAGGAGTGCAGGGTAGGGATTTCTATCATCGATAATCTCTATTACTTCGAAATCTGCCAATGTGCTCGCACCTTCAATATCGACTGTTACTCCTTGTAATCTTCCCATGGGGATAATTTTTTGTTGATTCACCATCCTCAATTGAATAGGAGACCACTGCATCGCAGGTCTCCCCATTCTCTCCCATGTCTATTTTGGCAAAACATTCGAATCTGACCCAAGATCCAGAATAACTTGGTCCATTTCATAATTCCCTATTTGTGTGGTGAGCCTCATCTCACACCCTATTCTTGCCTTACGCTTACCAATTTTTCTGATCATGCACGGTCCCTTAAGAGCATTACCAACACATTTATTGATCAACTCCTGTAATCCCTTTATGGCCTTGCTATTGCGTAGAAGCTTCATACATGTCTCCAAAAAGGTAGTAAGCATGGATGGGTCCATTTCTTCAGACTGCTTATCCTGACCTCCTAAGGTAGAAGCCTCAATGAAGCTTTTCTTTGCTTCCATGAAGGTTTCCTTCGTGCACTCCAAATCAAATCCAACCTCCTTTTATAGAGCTTTTCGGACCCATTCACCTTCTTCAGGTTTCTTTCCCTTGTCTTTGCTCGTTGTCATTCCACTTCGTACCAAAATATTCACATTGGGATCCTCTTCGCGGGGTTTAACCCTCATCATCTACAGGTTCTGGGTAGGCTGCTGAGGTTGCGTCACATTTTTCACATCTTAGCTATTAATACAGGGCAATCTTCTATCATGTGGTTAAACTGGGTACAGTATTGGCACGATAGTCATGTCGGGTTCTCACATTGCTGCACGTAGTGTCCTGGAACTCCACAATTCTAGCAAATAACTTGCCCCCGACCTCTCATAGGTCCTCCTTAGCCTCGACCTCGTTCGCGTCCCTGATATCCTCCTCACGCTCCCCCAACACCTTGATCTAGAGGCTAAGTCTTGGTTTGCATTCGATACGCATGAGTTATCTCCATCATTAACTTGTAACTATGACAATTGCTCTCCTTGTGACCTACTGATTTGTAGAAGTTGTAGAAGAGATGTTGAGGTGTCTGTACAAATTTTTGTAGCAAGTGGAAATTATCTGTCGTGTGTTTTCTAGCTACCTGATAGTTAGCACACAACAACACGGGCCCTACACTTGGCCATGCTGAGCTTCTGTCCTCAGAGTCATCGGTCCTCCTCCTACAACATAATTCACGAAGATAGGGAAATGATCTTTATCATGCCCTTGACTCTTACATTTCAAACACCAAACCTCTTCATGCACCTCCGGCTAAGCCGCTCTATCCTTCTTCAAACTTTGGAATTCTAGGCAAAGGTTCTGCAACTCCATGTGAATTTGCTGAACTCCCAAAGCAACATCTTGAATTGGTGTCTCGTGCAATCTCATCACAATTTTCAAGGCCTCCGCCTAGGTCCCAATCTTTTGTTGTGATAAAGCAACCCTCAGATGAGGCAAGAGCGAAGCCACAAACCATTCACAGTGCTTCCCATCTGTAAGATTCATGTTAGCTTTGCAGATCTTGCACTTCAATCTCTGATCCAGCTCCCAGGGTGTCTCGCCAGGCTTCATCATGATTTCCTTGAATCCAATGATCGATTGTGCTTTAGACTTGGGCCTAGTGAATTTATTATTCAGCGCAGTTTGAATGTCCGCCAACACAACCATCGGGTTATCAGTGTAGTACTTAATGTACCATGTCAGCGTGCGCTCTTGTAAGTAGTAACCAATGTAGCTTTCTTTAGATGATCATTTGTAATGCCCTGGGCTTCCCACACAGCCTTCGCAATGAACCAAAACTGGTTCGGGTCCTCATTCCCCAAACCCTTGAAAACGAGAAATTTTATGGAGTTCGCCATCTTGAACGGTGGTGGAGGTGGTGGCAGTGTGGGAAAAGGTGTATGTGGTGGAGGTGAAGATGGAGTTAGTGTGGGTGAATGTGGTATTCGTGGGAACCCTCGCCTTATTAACTGGAAAATGCTCTATGGAGAAGCCTGTGTTGCTTCTTCGTCGTCACTCAGAGGCAGGTAAATCAACGGGCTATATTAAGGTCCTGTGCCCTTTCTATCCCTGAATAAATTTCCACTTCGTGTAGCTCCAAACATCAAGGTAATCACATAACCCGATTTTCACACAAGAGCATTTTAATCAAAGTATTCAAAGACCTTAAATAATTACCTCGCAGTCCTTTGAAGAAGTGTCACTCTACTTCATCGTAGCTAACTGAGGTATCAACTGCGAACTCTGTCACAAATCCTCCCATGATACGATCAAGCCAGTGATCGACAATGCATGCGAACTTATCTTCATATGCTTCCAATCTTCGCACTAACTCCAGGGTCCACACTATTGGACCATCAAGCCTCCACCTTCCTTGGCCATCTACCAATTTAGCGATCCACTTGTATAATTCGACCGGGAAGGAACAAAATACAATTTTGTGTATCTATGTGTACAGATACCTGTCCAACCACTATTCTTTCATCAATCACAGGTTCCTGTTCTCTTGCGTCGTGAATTCGTGGATCTTTCTATCCACACAATCTTCAATTTCTTTCTTTGTTGGATTCCAGTGATGTGACATTGGACATCTCTTTATGCAGATCTCGAACCTGGAAATGGAACCATTTTTTGGCTTAGGAGGTCCTAACCCAGGTTCAAAGTTAAGTTTTCCAAAGAAATCCCTACACTACTGGCCCTTTCAGCATCAATTCACGGAGCGCAGACTGAAGTCTCACTCGAAGCAATATGGGGGGATGCTGAAACCAAGTTTCTGCACCCAGAGATGGTTATGATGTTGTTTTATGCCCTAAACCTGCCTTCACACAGATCAATAAGCCCTTAAGGCTTATCGATATAACTTCCTCTTACCAGCCTCTAGACCTTCACGAAGGTCTACGACTGTCTTTCGTGGACCCTAAACAGGCGAATCAACCAATTATGCACCTCTGTAATTACTTCTAAGTCTGTTGTTACCCAGATCAACTTAAGTGTCTGATATCGCTAGCATGTATTAAGATATTCCTCGCGTAAACATATATTATTACTTACGTTCACATAAAAATGTAAACTAAGTAGAATCACGCATCAATATAGTATTAAATCATAAACCCATTATTCACCATAACATAATGCATTCATTCATAACAAAAGTAAATGGATAAAACACATATATTTCTATAATAGTCTCTTTATTGATACTACATATTTTCTTACAGAATCAAAACTACCCTGCGCACTTAGCTGCGAACTCTTCTCTAGGCCTCTGCACACACAACTGCAGAGCCTTTCTTCTACTCTAAGACTCTTCACTCTTCGTTTCTACTGACCCATTACATTCATTCTCCGCTTAACTTGACTGATTTGCCTTAGACTCTCTAGGACTCTCCTTTTTATACAATCCCATGGTCCACGGACCATGGGTAGGTCTATACAAGCCGATGCAACTTACATAAAATAAGGGTAAAGACCCTTTATGACACTTTACATCTACACACTTCGTGATCATAACTTGCGGATACTTTATACTTTACATCACAAAAACTTAAGCTTTAAGCCCCAAAACTTGGGCTTTTGCCCAAAAATTGACCTTAGGGGACCCTGTCCCAACAACCTTATCATGTTGGATTCAAATTATATTTTAGTGATTATTTTGGTTACTTCTATAGAATTTTAGTCCTTTCCACCATACCATAGTCAAAATGATTCTAGTTTTCTTAGGCAAACTTGTTTTATTCCACAAAAGATATTCCAACGTATATTTCTTTGAAATATTGTTCTCTTTGTAATTTACATCATAATGGACTCCTTCACATGACTTCTATACTTATGGAATTATTTTTTTTCGATTTTTTTTTATAGCTTTAGATTACTTGTTAATAGAGACGATTCACAGGACTTCCAATCTCCTTCCTTAGGTAATAATCACACTTATCCATTTATATCGATCTTAATTGCACAGGTAATAGGGTTCAAATCTTTCTCCACATAATAATATTGAATTCATGTGTCTAGAATTCATGAACATATCAAAATTCTTTAATGAACTTCATATTTCTTTAAGGTAAATGCTACTAGTATCACAATGATAGATCTTTGTATAGAGTTTATACACAATGTTTTGTCCTTCTACAATTTTGATCCTTTCTACATATCTCAATTTTTCGGTCCTCAAAGTTAACCACATGGATTTTTCAAATGTCAATTGACAGTTTTCATTACCATTTATCTGAAGGTAAATTCTTTTTATTCTCCATGGTTCAAAAAAGTACTCTTCCTTATGTTGGATCAAAATATTTTTCTCATGTCATATTTCATTGGAATGACGTGCTTCATAAATCCACATGTCACAGAAGATAAATAACCATGGGAGTTGTTGTCGCTGCTACAACACCCTCCAAAATTTTTGCTTACATCTAAATTTTGGAGCCTACTTTGAATTTACATGCTTCCATTACAAGTCTTAAGAGTCATTTCATGTTTTTTCTCTAAGTGTTTTGGCCCTGTTTGTGAGAAAATCAAATTGTCTTCTTCTAGTAGGTTAAGTGTCACACATTGTACATGAGCTAGTTCTGGTGTGTTTTAGGGGGTAATCATTATATAAATGAGTTTTTCTTATCATGGGAACATCTATCACACTCATTTCCAAAGTTTCAAGCTCCGTAGAACAAGTGTCTTCACTGTCGTCGCACAATATACCTTTGGTGTCACACATAATGTAGGTCATCACAAAGTTGTCATATTGAGGAAGAGTATGTTGTTCATGTGTTATAAGTTTTCCATTTTGTGTCATTAAGTAATCTAACTGTGTGATCATGTTTAAGTCTTGGTTTATTTTAACCTCATCTCACTAATATAACACTTAGTCAAAAAAATTCCCCGACTGGGCCACTCAACCTCATTCAACCCTCCTGCACTTCGCACTGCGTAGTCTCAGTCCTCAAGTAGCAACCTTTTTTCTTGGAACTACGTAATGCGTAGTCTCCACCTCGCAGAATTGTGCATTATGCAATCTCAATGCTCAAGCATAACCCCTAAGCTCCAGAACTACACAATATTTCCCTCCAGCCAAGCATAAACTATGCATTGCGCAGTCTCAGTCCTCAAGCCTTTAGCCTTGAGCTCTTGAACTGCATAATCACCTGGCCTCCCGTCCTTCCAGAATTGCACAGTGGGAAAACTAAGTGATCCTCAACTTGGCTTCCTGAACCCCTCAACTGCACAATTGTCTATCCTAGTCTATCCTAAACTATGCATTACGCAGTCTCAAGGCTCAGTCCTCACCCTTGACTGCTTGAGATGCATAGTCCTTGAGCCTCTCTCTTAGCTTGCCATCCAGTTCCAATTCAGTCAATGGATCATTATGTTGCATCTTAGACTAAGGGTTTATCCAACTAATGTTGTCTTTTCATGAGTGAATTATAGTCGTAGGTATTTTATCATGCTATGACAGGATCACGATGAAGGAGATAGAGAAGGAGGCCATGCTAGAATACACCTTTGTAGATGGAAGTAAAAGTTGATCAATCAAGAGGAAGCAAAGGGACATCATATTGCGAAAAGAAATTAAGATCTAGATGACACTAAAGACTCCTCATATCTAAGCCATATGGAGGTGGAAGAAGAGATCATGTTCTATTTATAGAAGACATAAAGCAAGCACCAAAAAATAATGGCTTAACATTTCCATGTCATTGGTATCATGTCATCAGTCATCATGTGGCACATAATTTTGTGGTTTATGTAATCCAATATTGGAAAATGTATTGTAATGTGGAAGTCCAAAAGACATGTAAAAGATGTTAAGAGTCATGTAAGAGTCAAAAATACATATGGAAGTTAAACAATCATGAGGGTAGTCTAAGATTCACAAGGGAGGTGAAGCATCACCCCATTTGTTATATATACACCCTCATTGTACAAGTAAAGGAATTTTCACCTTTGCTTCTCCCATAAGGCATCAAAGAGACATAGTTAGTGCTTTTGGGGAGCAAGTAGTGGCTCCAACGCTCCACTATTGGAGCAAGTGATGTTCATTATATTCATGTATCTTGGTACTTTTACCTAATGTTCAAATCTTGATGGTCAACACGTTTTTCATCCACGGATTATGAATATTTGTAATACTTTATGTAAATGTTTATGGTTCATGTTTGTTTTCACTTGTACTAAATTATTTGAACTATTTCAGTTATTTTAGTGCTTATCATATTGAGAATGTTCTATAGTGGTTATAACGATTGTCACATCTATGTGGACTATTCCACTGGATGTTAGATGAATATTTCATGTTTGCGTGCATCTCTGCTAGGGTGGCACTATTACCTCTCTCTTAGAGGCTCACTTTTCTCTCCCTCTAAAGTAGAATAACTTTGATACACTTGCACACAAACATTCACCAGGAATACTTGGTTTCTTTTTCAAAGGAACATATGCGCTTATCTCTCTTGCTAAAAGCTAAAGCCAAGTAAAATCTTTAAGTAAATGAAATCCAGGTCTAATTGGAACCTCATATTGGAGAGACCTCCTTGAATGTTGGCAGGTCCAACACTGTCAACATTTTTTGCGCTAGAAGGAGGGAAACCAACTTTTTATGCCAGATAAATCCACACATCCACATCATTCTTCTTCTAGACAGGGAAACAATATTCCTAGCACCTCTTCGACTCATATTCTTGAAACAAGAAGTTCTTATCATCTAAGTTCGATACCCACTTATGAAGTTACTTGCAAGAATATCTAGGAAATTCGACCTATAACCCATAAGTTTGCAAAGGTTATCAGATTAAATCTTGGAGCACAGGATCTTCCACATTTTCTAAAGAAAAGAGAAATAACTAGTACCAATATCTTAGTTTCCACAGTGAAATATTTGGTTTTTTTCCACCCTTTAGGGGTTGGAAAAATCCGCAGATAATACTAAACATCAAGAAAATATTCCAACTCTTAACAAAGGATACATAGATGATACCATGGTTATTTTTGACGACCTCTTCGATGGATTAGATAATGAAGACTCAGATTATGAAGAGGAGGAGGAACAAAAGATGAGAACATGGTGAAACAAGATTTTGATTGGATGAATCAGGGCCCACTTTCTCTTATGGGTATTTTACATAAGATGCCAAGACACTTGGAAAAGTTGTTAATAAAATATGACCCTGACAAGAAAATCAAAGTGGAAGACCACTTGGACAACTTCTACCTACACTTGCAAATGCTCAAGGTATGTTATGACGATGTTACATGTAGGCTCTTTCCTTGTAGCTTGTACGGTAGAGCACCTGTTTGGTATCATAGTCTTCTAGTAAACAAAATTCATAATTTGTGGGGGTTTAAAAGGTTGTTCCTTGAAAAGTTTTCTAATGATAAACCCCAACCATGTTATTAAAGGAGTTAGGGATTTAAATATGGGGGAAAAAGAGAAAGTTAAGGATTTCAATTAGAGTTTCAATCGGATATTGAAAAATTCCCCCCCAGGATATGAAGCCTCATGACTCAATCACAATTGATTACTACACTTCTACCTTGTCGACAAGCATTTCAAAATTCGTGAAGATAGTTGCGAAATAAAGTATGGTGCATAATTTTGAGAAGCCATTGCGGTTGAAAAGGAATTTCCTGCGATTAGATTTGTTGTTGACGATGATCATCCAAAGACTCCAAGAATACTCCAAAGAGGTCTCAATCCTCTTCAAACAAGGCCAAGGAGCAAGAAGCTATTGATCTTGAAAGCTTGACCAGGACTATTAAGTCTCTATCTAATGAGTTGGCAGAGTTGAAACAAAGGACAAGCGAGACCATTGTCAACAGTAAGCCTCCCAAGTTCAACTTCTTGAGAAGCAATAACAACAATAATAGTATTAAGTCAGCTAAGTCTGCTCAGAGCTTGAATGTTGAAAGCATGGGGATGGATGAATACTATTATTTTCATCAAGAATATCATTTATAAAAAACGTTTCCACAATGGAATCACAAAACGAATGCTCTAGATGCACACATTATTGATTCGATACTTTCAAATGAGTAGACTAAGAAGATGGAAGAAAAGGAAGGACTAGCAACGGGTAAAGAGATTGCAGGTTTTGGACATGTAATGAATATTGTGTATTCCCTGTTGAAAAAAAAATGTTGAAGAACCACCGCTAAATGAGGCCCCAACTTAGAAGCAAAATAGTCGATACAACTTGAGAAGTTAGGGGCTTATTTTTAAACACAAGCTGATGAGGAAAAAATTAAAGGAATAACTTAAGAAAAATCACACCCCTTGTCAACCCTTCTTAGACCACTAAGAGAAAGTGTGGAAATGCTACTACAACAAAGAATACTTCTTTCAATGTCAAAATAAATTCTACCATTCCATAAGTGTTAAACAAAGTTACTCGTCTAGATACTTTGGCAATGCCTACTGCATATGAAACACTGGATTACAATATAATGGAAGACATGAAGAAAGCTTGCACGAATATTTTAATATTCGAGCTTACAAGGATAGCAAGCTAGAAGAAGCTTCTTATCTAAGCTCTTTCACAACCATCATCAGGTGATAATGCTTCTTCCTCGCTGAAGGTTTCTGGTAAGTCTTCTGGTCCCCTAGAATCGATTGTTAACGATCTAACATTAGAAGTCAACACTCTTTGCACTCTATTTTTATTGACCTTCAAATTTTCAATTACAATGTCCATAATTTCTTAGTTGATTTTGGTGCATCCATGAATGTAATTCCAGTAACTGTCACCAAGAAAATCAATGCCAAATGGGATAAAAATGATGCATAGATTATTATGCTAGACAAGTCTCTTGTCCAAGCTATCAGTGAACTCAAGAATGTTCTTATTCACTTATTTTCTAATCACCAATTTCACCAGTGTATAAACACAGTGATTGTGGACATCCCAAAGCCTATTGTGTATTAACAAGCAGAGATCAGTTGAGAAAATTACAACAGTATTTTTCTATCGATTAGTCACATTTATGGCTTCCATATAAGGGAAGGAATAACCAAATCTAGGTAGAATCAAAACCTTACATGAAACACACTGTCACAACCTTCAAGGGGCATAACGATCCCATTGCTTTTGCAGACTTGATTTTTGTAAATTATTCTTTGGAAACTAACCTTGGGTGCTATTTTTTTTTAGCCTTCACCAACCCCACAAAATACAAAGTTGCAACTCCTTCCTATTCCAATTGGTGGAAATGACCTATGTATAATAGGTATTAGTAGTACTAGTGTAGGACATAGCTCTGATATTTCAGATTATTGTATTTATACTTTGATGATTCAAAGACACAGGAGAGCTCTAGCGCTGTTTGTGTTTTAGTAAACTCGCAATAGAGAAAGCACCTGATCTCTTGCCACTTGGAATTCAAGAGCACCAATAACACCATAGAATATGTAGCATTCATATTGGGCATCTAGAAATCCATTGACCTCAAAGTTTGGGTTCTTAAAGCAATAGGTGACTTTGAAACCATCGTATGTTAGGTACGAAATACTATACATTGTGTCACCTAATCTTAAAAGTTATCAACAGAAGGTGTTATCTCAAAATCAAGCACTGGAAGGCTGCAGGCCAGGTTAATTTCAAGTAACTATTTCAAACCAGACTTTTGACTAAGGCTTAGCCTCCTTAGCCTGAGAGGGCTCTCTAAAAGGGTTATTGATTTTGATTAATGATTTGAATAGATGGCTAACTCTATGGTTTGTAATTGTATATGTTTATAGGTTGAAAGATGAAGGCTGGCTACCATTGGGCTATGGAGTCAAAGTATGTTTCAGTACCACAACAAGATCA